>JASGXE010007284.1:0-63324 GCA_030068105.1 Sinentomon sp. SZTP_YWyxl
GCCCATGCATTACATTTCAGAAGTGTCTGGGAATTTTTCCAATGTGCTCACAGGGACATCATTTTATGACATAATTTTATGGTGTATCGGCCAGGGATGGGCAAGGGAAGGTACCTTAGAGGGGGGTAAAGAGGTCTACGACGGGAGGGGGCGGGGCACCGAAAATGCAGGGGGGCTGGGGGTGGGCTGTGCCCCCCATCGGGGGTCCAGGGGGCAGCGCCCTTGGCAGGGGGTTTGGGGGACAGCGCCCACAAAAGCTGAAGCTTTTTTGATAAATTAGGGGTCCTCAGGTGCCATTTTACGACATTTCATGTCCTTTTTTTCTTATCCTGGATGGTTTGCAGTCGCAATAGATGGTGCAAGGAAAAACCTGTCAGACACGACTTTCTGGATGAGTGTTTTTTTCATTTTACCATTATCTGCAAATCAAAACAGAAAGTACAAAAGGAACATAATGTTGCTATTGAAGTCTTGGGGTGTGCAGGGTACACACCAGGCTGGGGGGGTCGAGCCTTTTTCCGAGGGTACCCTCGGCCAAGGGTACCCTCGGAAAAAGGCTGGGGGGTAACCTCTGCCGAAGGCCAGGGGGGGTAACCCCCCACCTCCCCCTATGCCCAACCCTGGTATCGGCCTCAGTCGAAAAATGCCCCACCGTGGATCACTTGCACCTCCCTGACATGCGCTTTTGACTTGCCCTGATGGGAAATTTGGCTTCTGGAACACCAATTCGTCACACCGGGATCAGATTGTCATAAAAGCATTTGTGGTAGTTTGCCATTTCATGTACCTAGCCTATGTGTAGCCCATGGGTATGTTGCATGCAGCCTCAAACTATCACAACAGAGTCTTTCTTCAAAAGCTGTTTTCTTGGTTAACATTGTTTGTTCCGAACTCTCCAGCTTCAATGATTTCCGTGACAAACTGTCGTAAACGTTCTTCTGACCTTTTGATTGCAAAGAGTTAAATTTGGGTTTGAAAACAGATAATAAACCCCTTTATTTTGTGTAGGTACCTATCCTAAACCCCTATTTGGGTTTTACAACAGACCATCATAAACCCCTTTATTTATGTATCATAAACCGCTTTATTGTGTGTATCAGTAATTGTTGTTGTTCACAACTGGACATTCATAAACCACATTTTGACATTTAGTACGTGGGTTGATCCAAAAGTCTTTGCAACTGCCTTGTATTTTTTAAACCGTTCAGAAGAATTTGGTGATATATCCACCTGAGAAAGATCAGCTCCTTGTCAACTTCAGTTTGAAATGTGAAGCAAATCGGTCAGCTGGTTTTGGCACAATTGGCATTTTCCCGGCCAGTGTTTCCTGTTGTGGTTGAAAATAACGGAATTCGACAAACTGTCCCAACACATCCACCTTTTCATATGGATGCGGTTTGACGAAATTGTGACCAAAAAATTCACCCATTTGAAACGAGTTTTTGGTGGTTCCTGTTGTTCATATTGCATTGTTGAAAATCAGATAAGTTATTTCAAAGCTGAAAAATTGAGTTTAGAAGTAGCGCTCGTACACGGTGTCCAAAAATGGCCTTGAACGAGCTCAACATCATTGCTACATCATTTTCTACCATTTTCGTGGCCCCCTATTTGTCAGTGTGCATTCCTTGGGGTCTCTACTCGCAGAAAAATACCAGTACGAGACATATCTCCTCGAGCATTTTAAAGAAATCGGCCAGAAACAGCCAAGATCAGAACAGCCAAATTTCTGATTTTGCATGACATGAGCATCCTGCCACAAAACAAGATGAATTTGTACCACTATGGCTGAAAATAAAGCTGAGGAGCTGCACCATCTGCCTTTCCATCTTCATTTGGCATCTTGAAATTTTGCTAATGTTTTCGAAAGTCTAGAAGGCCATCACCAAAAAGCGGTTTTATCAATTTCGAGACATGGCAAAAGTGGTAAATTCAGAGCATCGAAACACTCCCCAAACATATCACCACTAAACATGCAATAAATGACCGATTCGATTGCAACTTTGTGCACATGTCGAGGAAGAGTACCTCGAAGGATTCCAATAGGGGGAAAACAAATATTCCAAAAAAGTATAAAAACACAGGGCAGTTGCAAAGACTTTTGGTTCAACCCACGTATACAGAGTTTCCCAAAAGTCACTTGACAACCCCTGCTATTTGCTTGTTTCATTCTTCCCTTGTGTGGCTATTTCTACAGGTTCCAAGTTCAGATTGGGCAGGTTGCCTGCTGTAGATGTTATCCACTCGAATTGGAACAAATTCCACTCCACGCTTCCAGAGTTGCTTCAAAACTGCAATGCACTTTTCGGGGGTTGTCAAGTGACTTTTGGGAAACCCTGTATAGACAGAAACAACTGCTGCTGCTGATATTGACACACAAACTGCCAAAAAGACATTATGGCATGGCTTTCCCAAGAATTTGGCATGCATCAGGTTTTGGTGCCAATCAAAGCTGACGAAGAGAAACAGGGAAATGTTTTAGGCTGTCGTCAAATTCATTGAAGAGGACCAAAATACATGATTACAGTCGATACTCTTATTCGTGTGCAGATTTTGGAGAGTTGGGGGGCAGCCAAGAAGCTAGGTAGCTTGGTCCCAGCTGGCAATTATGAATATGAATCCTGCAATTGCAGTTTTTTCTGCAAAAAATTCCCAAATAAAACCTGCAAAACAAGCATCCTAAATCTTATTTTGGACCAGATTGCTATTGCTTCCTTTCCTCCTTTGGTATGTGTTTCACAAGTGTCCGCCAATGATGCCATGCAAAATAAAATCGCCTGGCCAGGCTAAGTGCCTTCACCTCCAAAACCTTTGAATCTCAAGCCCGGCACAACCACTCGAATACACATGAGAATGGAGTAATTTTTAGGTCCTGCCTTTGGTTTATACAGGTAGCAGGGCTACTTGCATCAAGGACCTGCCCGTCAGTCCGTACAAATAGAATTGGGCCCACAAACATTGAGCGTCCCGTCATCCCAAATGTGTGCAGTGAACTCATCGAACCCTGTCACCAAACACAACAAAATCGGTAAAATGCATGGCCATTTCACCTACAATAATTTTATTTTATTCGGAAAAAATGACATGAAGCGATTAAATGTTTTGTTTTTGTCACATATTTCCTGTGAAGTGAATGAACTCCGCGAGGACAAATGGCGAACAGAGTGAGAAAATTGAAGGAAACATAGGTACCAAGTGGCAAAAATAAAGCAACTGTCAGCTGCAGTTGGGCTTGGGAAGTGTTTTCTAATATTTTTTTGTCCTGAAGAGCTGAAGATGAAGGTTGTCCAGAAGCCAAATAAAACAATGAACAAAATATATTTTGATAATATCAAGACCTCTGACGGAAAGTTAAAAAGTTGGAATGGTCAAGGATTTTTTTTTGAATAAAGCAGCTGTGAAGATAAACCAGAGGGGGTGGTTGGTTTTGCTTTTACCACTGGGTATTGCAAAACAAAACATGAAAAAAAAAACAGATTGACAGATTGATCCAACTTTGCATTAACTACCCACTCTCAACTGTGCAGGTGCCTTCTAAACTGACCACAAAATAAATTTTGACCATTGAACAAGTGAGCATTCTTTATACATGTGCTTCAAACGACCCATGACAGTTTTGCACATCCAAAGATTTTGTACACGTACAAAACAGGTGGCACGTATTTACGCCTGGTTTTGTACTTTTATCCATCCCTGGGTGGACCCCACACACATTCACATCTTTCAGGTTCAGCAAATGGTAAAGTGCACTTTAAAAGGTTGCGAGTCTGTGAAAGGGAAGCAGAAAAAGAGAAGTTTCGAACACTACCTGCAACAAAGAGCCAGTTCAAGTCATCTTCTCTGTCGGTCTGCATCCAATGTTGCCAATGAGAATGGTATGGGAATCCCAGGCCATTCTCATTAGGAACATTAGTCTAATGGATAGTAAGTGTGCTGCTGATTTGTTTCACCATCTGACTATTCGGAGAATAAGAAGTGCCAATTTCTCTCTTTTTCCCTCCTTCCTTCCCTCCCTCCCTCCTCCCCATCTCTCCCACTCTCTCTCCTCGTATCATTTGGCTACATTCGGTGCTCACAGTGTGTGTTGTGTAAAGCTCTCGGAGCAAGAGCTCCTTACCTGCAAGAGGAGATAACTCCTTATCTGTGGTGGGTGAACTGTGGGAGAGGAGCTCACGCATCCCCTGAACAACAGAACACAAAGGGCTCCCAAGGTACAACGTAACAATCTCAATAAGTGCTCCCATGGCACTAGTGTCCTTTTTCTGTGCACTTTGAGTGCTGGTTAGGTGCACTAACTTTAAAAGGACAGGTACCTACTAACGTTTGTTAAAAACCAGAAGATTTGAAATTATCTTCCAATTTCTCTTTTTCGTTTCAGGTTGTCTTGGAAACTGAGATCACCAACAAATCGGCACTGTTGCTTTATGAGAATCTGGGTTTTGTGCGTGATAAACGACTATTCAGGTACTATCTGAATGGTGTGGACGCTTTGAGGTTAAAACTGTGGTTGAAATAGGCAAGTTGGTGTACTCGGAAGTCTGGCTTGGTAGGTAAGAGGAAGGACACTAGCACAGAATTAAATTGCTTCCCGAAACGAGAAGGGGTGTTATCAATCACCTGCCTCTTTTCTGCGTAGATTGGATGTCAGTGGTAATGAGACAGCAGGAGTACCTATTTTGTAAGTAGAATGATAATGTTTATTCTTGCACTCCACGTCAATCTTGGTGTGTTAGGTACTGGTACTGTTGAATCCTCCATCGACCAATTGCCTTCTTTCTCTCTATTTTTAATTAAGTAATGTTATTACCTTTTTTTCTTATCGTCATTCATAAGCCACTGTGATTGGTGGCTGTTTTCTCCTGGATCCTATTGTCAATTCTGTTTATACTATGTGCCGATGGATGATGGCAATGACGAATTTTATCGATTCATTGAAAATTGCCATTCATATTCTCTTTTGGGGGCATCAGAGTCTTTTGACAAAAAATGAGATCTGGATCTGTATGTTATGTTGTTTTTTCTCATTATTATTTTTTACTTATTCAGCTGTGCAGAATCCACTTCTGGACACATGATTGCTGCAGAAATGATATTTTTGATGTGTGGGCCATTTACAGCAGAGCGATGTGTTTTTGCAGCAAACCCATTTTTCTTCCATCCCAAGTGTGAAAAATATGGGGAAAAACTCCCCAAGGGGGGGGGGGACTTCACTGATCTGTGTGTTCATTTTTCGGCACCAAGGTAACGACGTAGCAATGCTGACTTGTTGTAATGGTGCAGCAAAAGGCCAAAAACTGTGACACAACAAGTCCACACAATAATTGTTGTATGTGTCAGAAAAAACGTTTTCTGTGACATTTTAATTTGTTTTATTCTTGCTAACCTATTTCTTGTTTCTTGATTAGCAATTACTGTAGAAAAGAGAAAATTGGCACTTGTGTGCAGAAAGTGTCTCAATTTGTCTGACAAGAGTCAGATTCTTTTATTTTCATGCTCTTGAGTGCCTCTTTTTGTCAATTACCTACAACTTCTGAGGTGACCAAAGGTCTATCTAGCTGGCCCATTACGGCAGAGAATGACAAATTGGAAGGAGAAAAATCTTAAAAACCAAGTTCTGTAAGCCAAATTCCAGGACATTTTTCGGTTTGCTGGCATGTGCATTTTTACCTCAATTAATTTGGGTACGTAGAGGGCATACCTATTTGAAAGGTGTGCGGAAAATTTGAGGAATTGTTGTTCATGTAGGTATGCCAATGTTAACATCAACAAAAAATGAAAGACTGAATTCTTTCCGAAACCCCAGTCCTTCCGTGGTTTTTCGTCCATAAATTTTCCTTTCGTTGCTATGGCAATTGTACATTTTTTTGGGGAAAAGCCAGAAGGAGCAGGATTTTATCAAAGCAACTCTTTAGTTTTTGTTTGTTTTTGCCTGACAACCCACATCTCCAAATTTCGTTTGTTTTTGTTTCCAGACCCCAATATGTCCAAAATGGCCCCGAGCCATTTGGGGGTTCAATATTAAAATATTACGAAACGAGTGAAATTTGCAGGCATAGGTACCTATTTCCTTGGGCAGAAACAAACGAAACAAAAATAAAGAGGTGTTTTGTCAAACTCATGCACCTTCTGGCATTTTTCCATAACAATGTCCGGTTGCCATGGCAGCAAAAAAGAACTTGTTGGGGGCAAAAACCACAGGAGGAGTGGGATTGAAAATTAGTCTTCCTTTTTTGTTCACAGTGGCTTAAAGAACAATGAATTCCTCAAATTTTCTACACACCTTCCGAATGCACTGTGAATGTTGATGTGCGAGCTTAACCAGACTCCCCTGAACACCGACAAAAAGATAGCACTACCCATTTTTTGTCTCTTGGTTGCTGCATCCTGAGAACCAATTTATTGCACAAGAGACCTCAAATTGTTTTGTTTTGTGGAATGGCCAATAACAGTGATACCCTTCTTCGACCTTTGGTAAAAATTTAAACCAGATCAGTTAGTAAACATTGAAGTCGGACTAGGATGCCCCCCCCTTATATCTCTGTGCATCTGAGGAAAAATGAGTAATCTGAGTCAGCTGCACATATGCAGCCTGCCCAGTTGTTCGGTTTTGAATGAATGTGGGGGGAGGGGTTGTTGCAAATTGCTTTTTGTTGAACCATTTTGAATATTACTTATTAGGCCTAATCTGTTTACTTTTTGGGTGCATCATTTTTTCCTTTGGTAGGTACCTATGTGTTTGCCTGTTGATGCACTTCAATAGTCTGGGTTCCTCAATATTGTCTTTTACTTGTTACGAAGTCAAATTGAGGCCACTTTCACCTAGTTTTGAATTGTGAAAATATGGACCTGCCTGCCTCTTAAAACCTTTTGGAGTGAAAGTCCACTGACTAACTGGGTAGGTACTTGCCTGTTTCCGTTTGGTAGGTATCCAGGCTTGGCAAATAATTAATCATATTTTGTGCTTTGAGAAATATTTTTTCTTTTCTTTTGGGTAATCCGATTCACTGACACATTGCGCCTGCCTGCCTGCATGTTCTGGCCATTTTGAGGCGAACGCAGCTTTTTTCTGACTTTCCTCATGCTCAGCCCAGTCAGATCGGGTTTGAGTAAATGTCCCATTCAGCTATTCTTCCCCCTCTCTGTGGTCATTCTTCTTTTGATGCTTTTATCACATTTGAATGGAAGATTTTTTTGTTGATTTTGCAATTTGGAATGGAAATACCTGATTTTGAAATCCAGACCTGGTCTGAAGGTACCTACTCGTTTTTGGGGCACAGATTCTTGTTTTTCTGGCCACTTCTATTCAACAACAACAACAACATAAACAAGTGACTCAGATTCTTCTCATCTTCAACGAAGTGCTGCTGCTGTTTTTTGTTGTGTTTTTTTGTTGTCATTTGACGGGGTGCTGAGTTTTTCCTTTTCCTAGTCCTTCCTGTTTGCGTTTGTTTGGATTGTTGTTGTTACGATTGATGCTTGTGGTCGATATTTAAAATCATTCAATAATTAATTGGATATTGTTGCGCAGTGCCGAGAGAATTAGTTGCTTTCACTCACACCTTCTCGTATTGTGCAATTTAGAATTTTCTAAATTTTGCACAAAATGTCATCTGCCTGAATTATAGCACAGCATCAAGGGGACACACCCACAGATTTTTTTTATTTTTGTCATACCAAAGGGTTGAAATGTGGCACAGGTGCTGCTCTCTAGGAACCCATTTTTTCACCTGCAAAATTTAAATCAGATATCTATTTCAGCTTTAAGGATTTTTTCTGAAATGGGGCAAATGCGGTGCTCATGCAAATAAGTTTTCTGACTTGAAATTGGCACCAAATAAGCTTAAATTTTTTCCACAAATACAAATTAATAAATCCAATGAAGATGATGTTTTATATTTTTGCATCAAGATTGTTTACTAGCTTGCAAGGTGGGCTGGCTGGAATGGTTTTGTGCATGGAAAGGTGAAGCAAACATAAAAAATATGACTCTCGTCACTGGTTACGGCATAAAAATTTCCATGGGAGTGTCAATTTTCAACAATTCAGCTCAAAAAAGGCTTCACAAATCTTTTTAGAAAGAAAGAAAGCACTTCAGCAAGAAAGGTCAATTCTGAGATGTGGGTAGAAGTTCGAGTTCTTCATCAAGATCGATATGTATGCAAATTCCGTGGGTCAGAAAACCAAGTGACGAGTGTTGGCAATGTTCTTCCAAGATAGGTAACCACCAAGAATTTCTAAATTTGTCGGAACAGGTTTGGTTCTATGAAGATGAATTAAAAACGAAAAAGGATTTTTTCTGTCGACACAGCCATTCTTTAAAATTTTTTGGTCTCCTTTCTGTGCTGAGTTGACGAGGTCCCACCCACCCCATATTTTGCAGTGGCATCTCCCCCATGATTTTCCCATTTATTTGATAGCTGTTTTCCCGTTCCATAGGTCCGAAATTTGCATTTGACCCATAAATTGGTCAAAATGTGACAAATGACACTGAACATTTTCAAATGTTGGATTTGAAAAGTCGGTCAACAATTTGTGAGGTTTTGCCCAAACAATTTACGAGGTTTTGCCCAAAAACACGCCATTTTGTCCTGTTTCCTTGCCATGGGCACAGCACAGCACAGATCGTGATGGGTACTTACCTGTGTGGGAGTACCCAGTGAGGCTTCAGCTTAAAACACTGGGGAATTGCACAAAACTCAGCTTGCAACTAGAACTCTGCTCGCCCTCATGTATTAGCACTCCACTCGCCCTCATGTACGAGCACTCAGCTCACCCTCATGCACTGGCACTCCACTCGTCCTCATATGCTATTGAAAAGAAGTGGTAGGCTTCGTGGCAGTGCAGAAAGTGGGAGAATGCTTGCTGAAAAAAAAACTGTTTTCTCGGGACTGTGCCAACCAACCAATAGCACTTGTTACTTTGATGGTGGTGTGCCATCATTTTTTGTAAATATGACATTTAATGTATTTGTTGAAGTCAGTTTTGCTGCCTTATGAAGGCTTGATTTACGATATTGTACAGAGTTACTCCGAGAGAAGAGATGTCGATGGCAACATTGCCATTTCTACTGTTTTCAGATTGAGTGAGTGGAAAGTAATCCGATGCTGTTTGAATCCCATTCTCCGCAGGTTCCTACTGCCTGACCTCTGGCCTGCAGCTTACCGAAGTTGCATGGAATGGATGGATGGTTGCCTGTGGGATGCGGGTGAGAGCACAGCACATTGCAAATTGTTTCCTTGTCACCAATTTCATTCAACAATATGCAATGCTCGGGGCACTTCGGGCCCAATGGCCAGAATACGAACACGACACATTGTGGGCCCTTCGTCTCAAAAGTAGGATTTCCCGGCGGCCTATTTGAGAGTGAAGATGTGGGAAAGGGAGGGTGAGGGGGAGATGGCAGAAAGAGGGGAGGGAGGGAGGAGGGGAGGGTGGCGCAGAAATTGCAGTGAGGGAGTGTGAGGGATGGAGAAAGGGAGAGAGAGAAGGAAGGGAGAGAAAGGGATAAATAACTTGCACTGCACATCTTTTGGAACCATTCTCTCTATCTCCCTGCCAATATAGTCAAAGAAGGTGCTTGAAAACAAAAATTTGAATTGAGAGGATGAAGAGCCAAAAGCAGGCATTCCAATTTGAATTTTGCAACTCGCCTTGTACTGTACTTACTCAAAATCTTGGATAGCATATCTCAAGGAAACAAAAACTGAAACCCTTAATTCCACCAGCTCAGCCCACCCAAGGAGTCCAGAGATACAGGGCTCATTCCGTAAAAAGTTGACATTTGCCGGCACATGGTGCATTATGCAGGTTTTAAGTTATTTCTGATTGGCGTTTTTTGAAAATGTTGCAGAAATTTCAATTCCCAACTTTCATTGTCCAAAATATAATATGCTAATTGGGGCACTATTTAGTGGTGAAACTCCTAACGGGGAGCCAAAAATTTGATCTATGCATGGAGGTGAAAACGGCAATTGCAACCCATTGCAATTTACTGGATGCTGTGATTTCTTCTCTCACATTTTTTCTCGTTCTGCACAACCAAAGGTTTTCAGGCTCTTGATTTTCTGTATTTGATGTCCCTGCTATTTTTCACCCTTCCCTTCCATTTCTATTGTCTGCAGCAGGTGGCTCTTACCACGGAAGAGCAGGCTTTTCTGGCAAAGGTGCAGAACCAGGCTGGAAAAAGTTGCGAGCTGTCAGTTGGTCCCTTTTGCAGGAAAGCTTGTTGCGTCTGTTGCTGTCGGGCAAAAGTTTTTAGATCAAGGTGTTCGAAAAAACGATTGGAATGGTGCAAAAAGAAATGTGAACGGAACTGATTTTCTCTCAATGATGCCTGCCGTGTTGTAAAATTTCGCAGGCTGCCTTGCCTAAAATCCAAATTAAAAAACCGAAAGTCACAAAGCAAAAATTGAAAATCCAAAAGAAAAACGATTATTTCATTTCTCAATTTTTGGTTTTCAAAATAACCAAATTGAATTTTTTTCTGAACCAAAAATGCAGTCAGTCTCTGACTGCATTTTTGGTTCAGAAGCAACTAATACTGTTCCAAAAGTGGTGCAGGCAGGTTCTTGAGCTAGACTTTCGCAAAGTTAGTGCTAATTATTATTGAAGGAGGTGGCCCCCCTTTTACCACTGAAGCTGAGCACACATTGGGCTGATCATCATCTCAATTGCTTCGAGAAAGTTGAGCAACAGCTGAGCAAATAATGGAGAATGGAAAGAGTACTGAAAATAACTTTTGAAGGTAGGGTGGAAAGTTGAGAGAGGGTTGTCCAACGTGAGAACAGATGGTGTTGAGATCAGATCACTCTTACACCATTGACAGTTGAGTTTTGGCTTTATTTTTCCACTCCACTTCCACTTTAGATGGAATCTGGCTTTGTGACTTTGCCATTGAGACCACCCATCGAGATCGCATCTTCAGAGCCAGCTGACTGACTGGTCGGAAGATGAGTTGTCGGCTCTGAAGATGGGATCTCGATGGGTGGTCTCAAAGTCATGGTCGGAACTCCGAAGATGGGATCTCGATGGGTGGTCTCAATGGCAAAGTCACAAAGCCAGATTCCATCAAGTGGAGTGGAAAATAAAACCAAAACTCAACTGCCGATGGGGTAAGAGTGATATCAAGAATACTGTATTCAAGAATTTTTTGTTTTTCTCCTTCTGTAGTCTGTAATCATGAATAATTAATAATTGTACAATGTGTTGTGTAAATGTATGAATGATGATACATTTTGTAAAATAAAACACAACCGAAAATAATTATTAAAATTGTTAAGAATTATTGAAGTCCTTGTTTTCTTCTCCTATGATTCTCTTCTTCTCACCTCCCCCTCCCTCTCCTCCCTCCCACTCACTGTCTGTCTGGGGATAGTTTCTTTGGAGGATCTGCACAATAATCATTTTAGCAAGACTCTTTCCAAAACCATTTTTATTTTTTAATTGGGATTTCTTCCTCTGCATAGCATTTGTCCTTGTCCCAGAGTGCAATCATCATTTGGTCAGGGAAATTGCAATTTTGAAAATTGCTCACCCATGAAACTTCACATTCAAATGAACGAGACTGGAATAGCCTTGACCCCAGGTCGCACATTATCGTAACATGCAAAGCTGTCACAGGTATTGCACAATAAATGTTCTTGTTTCTTCTTCTCCACTCTCACTTGTGTTGTTGTGAAATGTGAAACCCATGTCCCTTTTGTTCACTTATTTCTGTTTGTCTACTACCGCTTGCCTGGTTTGTGGCACCTTGTCTCACTTTCTCGCTGTTCTAAACTCTCTGTTCCTTTCCGAAAATATCTTCTCGTTTCCTGTCCACGTACGTGCTGGGATGCCTGGTAGTCGGGGCTTGTTTGGACGTGTTGCTGCACCCTTTGGTGTGGCCCACAAAAGCGTGCTCCCGCTTGCTGGTCTTATAGCTATATGTGGTCCCTCACTGTCATGAAGGTCCGCTGTAACCCAACCAAAATCTTTGCCATTCCAGTGTCCATCTCATCTGTGAGGCGTGCCCAACTTTACCGCCGTTGGTTGAGCTGGTTGCTGGAATGGTGCACGGCGTGAAGCTTTGCACTTCTTAATCACCTTCCTCAGCTTCATACGCTGCATGACCCGGTGGAAGCGTGAATCTAAGCGCCGCAGTGCAAACCCTCACCGTTACTTGGTGGCCCGTGCGGTGGGTGTAACCGGGGAAACCCGAGACTAAATTCACTTGAAATACCTGCATAATAAAAATAATAAAATGCCCCACGTGAATTTGGTCTTAACCAATGGGCAATGAACAATGATCAATCGTTCCACTTGCCCTCCATTCCTAAATGGCTCAGTCTAATCGTGGATTTGAGACTCCTTTAGTGAGTTGGGCACATGCAGATGGATGGATGTTGTGGTTAAACGACTCAAAATGACCTCACAAAATCAAGGCAACAACAAAAATCACATTTTCGCAAGTTGATTATCCAACGATTCTGGGGAATCTCATCACGTTCAAGCAATTTGACTTCCCTGGTCTTACATTGTTTTAAAAAAATGTAATTCTGCAGAGAATGTAACTTCCATCCTTGTGTGACAAAACACGAGAAAAAAGTTCCCAAGAAATCAAAATTCCCGGAATCACTTTACTCGTCTTCTTGGAGAAAGTGAAAACAGCTCAGCGAAAAGAAATTTTGACCAGGTGGAAAACGTTTTTAAAAATCGCACCCACGAATTTCCCTGATTTTTCCAGGTATTCCAGGGCAAGAAAAATTCCCAAGTTTCCAGGTGTTTCAGGTTGGTGGCAATCCTGTGACAAATGCAGATTTGACATGACTGCATGAGTGCATGCTGTGTGTATGAGTGTATGGTGGACTTGAGAAAAATTCACTTCACCTGCAGTAGGTGAAGTTCAGCTGCCATTTGAAATTGACCTCATGGTTTCTCTTCCAGTTTGGAAAAAATGCATCCATCTATTCAGAAGGACTCCAGCAAGGCACAGCAGAATAAATGATTATTTGACTGACTATAAAAATTACTCCAGGAGGAAAAAACAGTGTATTTTAATCATTGCAGCATCTGAAAATTTATTACCACCTGATGAAAGGTCATGACCTCTTTTTTGGCCAACACACTTTTTCATAACTGAAACTGGTGGATGCATAACTGAAGAAGCATGCATGGAAAAAATGGGAAAAAAGTGGAACTTATGGTCAGTGTTTTATAAATAAGCACCACTCGTATTTTCTAAACTGCTCAATATAAAATTTTCTGACCTTCACATTCCTTCGAAGTAGCTTTCTCCCACGCGCATGCAAATTTCAAATTTCGCCTTGGACAAATAAAAGGGAGCTAAGTGATTGTTGCAAAATAATGGTTTCCAATTTGAAATACATAGGAATAGAAATTAAAGTTTTTTTCACTTAGCTCCCTTTGATTTGTCCAGGGCGATTTGTAGTCCTTTTGTCCAATCGTCCAGTCTGCCACGATACTTTGAAGCCGGTATTCTCTGCAACACTGCATTCACCTCTTTAGCCAGGTCTAGCACTCTAGAGAATGGCTTTCCAGCAAGCTTAGATTTCAAAAAAGGGAAGAGCCACCAATCACATGGAGCCAGACCAGGGCTATAAGCAGGATGAGGTAGAACATTTATTTTGTTCTGCTCCAGATACACCAAAACTTGTCCAGTTTTATGTGGAGAAGCATTGTCCTGCAGAAGATGGATGTTGGAATTTTGGTGATTGGAATCTGGTCCTCTAGTTCAGTGGTTCCCAACCGGTGCGCCGCGGCGCAGTGCTGCGCCGCGAGCGCAAAACTGCTGCGCCGCGAAAAAGCTGAGACACGATGTTCACAGCTCAAAGTCTGAGTGCAAACTGATGTGAATACCTAAAGTGAGGTCTTTTATATGCAAGTTGGATGACGGTGACCTTGGACTTCAATTGGAGAAGTGGGTGGAGTTTATGCACAGATGTCACACCTTTGTTGGAAACTCCTCCCACAAACAAGGTCAATACCATCTCTCTGCATATAAAAAGGGGCAGCAGGAGGAGTTTTTGTCATTCGGTCTTGAGGTGCAGTGCTGGACTGGTGGCCATGTAAAAGCGCAAAGAACTTATGGGAAGAGAAGATCAAGGTGAGGCCTCTTTTATGTAAGAGGACTCTGATGACCTTTGGCTATTAGCAAACAGAAGTGGAGCTTGAGCACCAGCGAAAAATCTACGTTGGAAACCTCTCCCACAACCAAGGTCAATACCATCTTTCAGCATATAAAATGAGACAGTAGGGGAGGAGTTTTTGTCATTCCGTCTTCAGGTGCAGTGCCAGACTGGTGGCCATGTAAAGGCGCAATGGACATATGGGAAGAGAAGATCAAGGTGACGTCTGTTTTATGTAAGAGGGACCCTGGGGACTTTGGGCTATTTTAACAGAAATGTGCAGCTTGAGCACAGATGCTATATCTCGGTTGGAAACTCACCCACAACCAGGTTCAACGGCATCTCCCCTGCATAAAAAAGGGAGCAGCTGGAGCAGTTTTTGTCATTATGGCTTGTACATGATAAAACAGTGGCCGACGGTTTGCGGCTGAACAATTCACCTTTTTTGCGGACTTCGCAACAGTTCGCCCCATCAGATATTTCCCCGAAATAATGTGCCAATGTTGGATGATTTGCATTTGGCCGCATGTTTTCCGAAGTACAAAAACGTTTTTTTTCGCACAATTTAGTGCTTCAAAATCACGGATCATTGTTCGGCAAGGCAATGTTCAATATCTGTGTGAAACGCCCCGATATTGGGGGCTACATTGCGCCAATATTGATCGATTTTACACACTGCAGAGCATATCAGGTGGTCACTGCGCCGTGCAACAAATTTTGCAAAAAAGGTGCGCCGCCATCAGAAAAGGTTGGGAACCACTGCTCTAGTTCCTTGACCACTTTTGGCAAAATTACTGTTGCATAATAATTACCAATTGTTGTGTTTGTCTGGCGTCATACTGGCCCTTTGTAGTTGAAAAAATGGTGAACATTCTCTTGCGAGATATGAATCCCTGGCGCAAAACAGTTGGCCTCTGGTCTTCTTCGCCACACCAGATCATGTTGCTCGCTTTATTTGGTATCCCATAAAAGTAAATCCAAGTTTCGTCACCAGTAACAACTCTGTCCGTCACCCGTTTTGTGCCATTGGCTTCGAACATTTTGAGCAGTCTTTGCTGAACAGAACACGTTGAGCTTTTTGCTCGTCTGTCAGTTTGTGAGGCATTCATTTAGCACAAATTTTCCTGAGACTAAGGTGTTCATGCAAAATTCTCAACAGGACGGTGCCTGGTGTTAGATATTCCAATTTCCGTTTCAAGTATTTTCACCGTGGTTCTCGAATTTTCGTCAACCAATTTTCTCACAACGTCCACCATTTGCTTGTTTGTGACTTAGTTCAATGGGGTTACCGGGATGTGGATTACCATCAGGTGTCTATCTGCCATCTTGGAATCTTATGAGCATGCACTGTCACCAAATAAGTGTGGATTTGGGTGGCACTTTCACAAAGTTTAAAACGAATGTTTTCGTAAACACGGGTATGATCTGATCTCACACCTTCCTTAAAATTTCCATGATTCACAGTCACAGTCTCGAAGGAACGGATTCCACAAACTGACAGCTTCTCGATCAACAGTCGTATAAAAATGGAAACCCGAATTTCTGAAAGGTATTAAGGTAGAATGAAATTTTGCACTCAGCTGATCCGTGCTTCGAATGATTCTCTTAGTACAAGGTTATGCTTATTTATTAAACACTGACCTTCGCATTTTTGAATCCCAAGAACCCATAAACCAGTGTTGCCAGAGCACATTTCTAAAAAAAAACACGACTGACCAAATGTTATTGAAATGCTGCACAGCATTTTTTATTGAAGTGAAGGCGGGGAACCAACCAAAATTCCAAATTTGACAATTCTCAACCGATTGCACTAATTTTTGGCACAATGTGGGGGGTCACGACAACAGTGTTCATGCAAAATTTCAGTCCCCTGAGTCATCTGGTTTTCCTATGGCAGCCTTTTTAGTGAAAAGGCTTACCGAAACTTTGTAGCGGTGCCCAGATTGAGTGAACGTTTTTTCACTTTGACACTGAAAACAGGGACAAAATTTGATGAAAAGTCGAGTGACAGTCAGAATTTCAAAATTTTAACTCCAAGTAGGTGTTCTGGAAGTAAAACCATGATCACCATAAATAAGCGGCAGGTTATTTCGATGATTAGGGTCGAAACATGGTAAAGGCAAGAGAAATAGAAAATTCCGATTCTTTCACTCGAGAGAGCACATTTATTCAATCTAGATACCAAATTTCACCTTTCTATACCTAAAAACAACCAAAATCTGCTATTTAAAAGTCTTTTTTGACCGGAAACCAGAAAAGGAGAAAAACGGGGTTTTCGAATGGTTCAATTTTTGAGAGAAATGGTGAAAATGCAGTGGTCGAATTTGCATCGCATATTGAAATTTGGTCTTGTGAAGCCATTTCTTTACAACAGATTTTACTCATTTTTGGACCAAAATGCCCAGAAAACATCATAGTATAAGGGGAACAGCATTTGAAAACATGAGAAATTTTCTTTTTTCACCTTTTCATGGTGGGTCCCTCCCTGAAGCAAAGTGACAAACAATGCAGTCGTAATTTTCTAAACAAAAGCAAAAATATTTGCATTCTTGGCAGCCTTCACCTCCCCTTTAACCACGCCTTTCACCAACCATAATCACAAAAAAAATTTTTTTTAATTCTGTTGTCAAGAAAAATACTCATATTTACGCTACCTAATAGGTCAATGGAGGCAAGCGACATTTTTGGCCAAATTGAGTTAAGTGCATTTTCGGAATCAGCGTTCAAAACTACACCTTGTGGCAAAATATGGCAAACCCCAGTGCAATATTTAATGATGGCATTATGGGGCAAGCGACATTGTGTGAATTGAGAATCTTTTTTTCATTTGTGGCAGAATGAGCTAAGTGCCTATCATTTGTCATAATGAGGCAAGCGACAGGGCTTTTTTTGTATAGGGCCCTGCTCCAGGTTTTGATAAATTGAGGCAAGCGACATGTAAATTGAGGCAAGCACATCTGTCCATTGCATTGATTATTGAGTTGAACCTGAGATCAAGATGGAATAGGAGCCAATTCTCTTCTTCACACCATTTTACCATTTAGACGTCAGTGGTAGTGCATAAATTAACAATTGCACTTGCTCCGTATTATCTAGTAAAGATAGCATTTCAGCTTGCTAAAGATAGCAATTACTAAAGATAGCATTTCAGCACCAATTCGCAGGAAACCAGGATCAAAAACTAGACATCAAATCAAGGGTTCAAGTCAAGCTAAGGGTTGAAGGACCATACCTGCCGAAACCTGACAAATGTGCATGGATGGGTAAGTATAATACTTAAGTATTATACGTGAGTTTTCGACGTATAATACGTCGTGTTATACGTATAAAACTGTTTTTATACGTACCTACGTATATGTATGCAAAAATTTAACGTGTGTGACACATGACTGGGGGTGCAATTTGACAAGAAATTCAATTCTGAAGTCATTTCACATCTCAGGGCAGTGTGGGAGGAATTAAACCTGGTAAGTTGTTGGAAATGATGACGATCGCAGGAAGGGATATTTGTAACAGCTTATATTGCATTTTTAGATTTTTGTCTAAAATAATGGCTTTCTGTTCAAAACGGGTCGCATTGTTGTACGATGTGAGCTGTCGACGAAAATCAAGAAAAATAATTGCCATTTTCATCCGAGCTGAAAACTCCCTGGATCATTCGCTCTGCCGATGATGCATAGCATTGATGAACCATAAGCTGTGCAAGTACTCAAATGTCAGAATTCTCACTCCCATCCTGCAGCTGGATTCTGGCTTGCATCTGGCATGATTTTGATCGAACCTTCGTTTTTTTAACATTTGAAGTTCGTGCGGGATTTTCTGCCATGTGCTCTGCACTTATCTTGGGTGAACGTTTTTTTTTTTTTGTTTGCACTCCACCGAATAGTCATTGCAGAACAGGCTCTAATGACATTTAGGCAATCATCAATGGCGAACAGATAAGTTCTCAGAAAACATCAAAGTTCTTCATGTACCAGCCTGGGAAAGGGAAGGCAGCGAAGGGAAGGATACGCAACCGTCGGCTGCATTGTCTGTAAGGAGGCAAGGGGAAAGTAAGGAGGGACAGGAGTTCGGAAAACATATCGGAATGTGGATGGAGCCCAGTAATATAGCATTCAATGACTAACAGACAACAATCACACAGATGCAACCACTCAAAAACACTCCAAGCAAGCATCATCAACCGGCACACACCACACCCATTCACAATCTCAAATGAAATAATGGAAAAAAATAAAATACTCGTAGTTGAAAGAAAACGAAATGATGTGATGAAACAATGATGAAGCAATCATGATCAGATAAAACGATCGTGCCAATGATTGCATGGTTACCCAGTGCATTATGCTAGGCCTTCACTCCAGTGCTGAATGCATTAGTTGTGAGGTGGTTTCAAGCATGTGTGCTTGCCATTTACTGGCTGTCGCTGCTGAGTCGTTTTTCTGGTGATCGCAGAAATCTGGACCTCCGGGCAGTCAAACCAGAAAGAGAATGGGCATAGGAATTACTGAATTGGCCAATTGAAGTTGGGGAAGGCAGCTCCGGATTGAATCCAGCAGTCAGGATTTCTGGGGCCACCCTCGTTATGGTAGGAGCCCACTTCCGCTGCTAATAAGGGTTGCAAAAGTGAGACAAAGCATGAGGTTGGTTTTTGGCACTTTCTCATTTTTTTTTTTATTTTTTGTTAATTTGCCTGGTTAAAACCGGCGCAAATTGACAGATATTCAAAATAGCAGCTTTTAAGCTTTGTCAGTAAAAGCGAGAAAGAAAAATCAATGAGCAGGAACAACAATTTAACTAAGCCAACATTTAAGTAGGAGTTACCAATTGCATAAGATTTCTTCTAAACGTTTTAACACCAATATCATTTTCACCACCGAAAACATCTGCACTAAGGGAATTCCATTCGTTAACCGTCCTAACAGAAAATGAATATTTTCCAACATCTCTAAAATCCAGTTTTGGGCGCAATTTGACTTACACTGTTGAGCAACTTCAGAACTTCAAACTTACTAGCAATGGTGCTGCCATAGCTAGGTATGTGTGTTAATTAAATGGAATTAATTACTTCCAATTAATTAACACACATACCTACTAGTTATGGCAGCACCATTGCTTCGATGTAAAAATTAAACTATCCAGTGATGACAATCTGAGGGATTGCGAGGTAAAAACTAAACAATATGGGACCAGGCAAAACAAGATACTGAAACCTGTTTTGATGGGGTTTGCACACTTCCGAAAATAATGGCTGCCACCACTAAAAATCACCATTTTTGCAACTCCACAACCCACTTTGGAGGAAACAAAAACATTGTATGCAAGTAGGACCAAAACAAAGAATACAAGAACTGTTCCAGGGAAATGTTACATCAGATTACCACTCATTACTCGATGGAACAGTTGTTGCATGCCAATGCCATTTTAAGGCAAGTACACAGCATTTTGTGAAATACAATGTGACGGAAAACTGGACCTTTCAAGGCAAGCGACAAAAATCCGGCGCATGCCTCAAATTGCCAATTCTCTCTAAACATGCAAAATTGAATTTTTGTGGCAAAGTAATGCAAACGACAGATAACCTGGCTGATTAATCCTCAGATAACACGTTTTGCAGTCAGCAAAGCTATGCAAAAGGTGCAAGGGACACTGTGGAAATGGCAGGAAAAAAATCTCGACGCTGAAGGAAGACTCATCAAAGAAAATCAGTTTTTTGTTTCCCCTGTAAAATTTGAAAAATGTCGCCTCCATTGACCTATTAGGTAGCGTTTAGTAAGTTCAGCAAGTCCATATCCATTGTACCTGACTTTCAGACACTTTTTGAAGTGTGCAGTCTACCCATTAATTTTTAAAATATCTGATTATGTCATGGGCAAAATGGATGAAAACAACTATCTTCCATGTAAGAATGTCTAATGGTTGGTCGACTCGAACATCTTTTTTTGTTCCGAAATATTCTAAGATAAACTCCGAGCAAACTGAACATTGGCTCAAAGCAGATCTTGAAGCGTTCACCAGACTGTCTGATAGACTAACATTGGAGCAAACTTGGAACTATTTTTCTAGCATCGTGTTTAAGCACCAGGCATCCACTCCTTTGATTACTAAAATTGAAAACTCTCGACCAGCCTGGTTCAATAGAGACATTCGAAATTTAGAAAGAAGATGTAAAAGAAAATTTAAATTAAGGAATAGGTCTCCACTTGATAGAAATGCCTATGAGATGCTTCTGCAGAAGCTAAATGAGGCCAAAGATACAGCCCAGTCTCGCCACATTGAGAGGTTATGTAAAGAGGGAAAGAAAAACAATTTCAGAAAACTTTGGAACCTTGTCTCCTCAAATAAAGGTGGGAAAAAGACTGTTCCAGCCTCCAGGACTTCTCGATGAGGCCGGCTACCTAAGGCATTCAAAAACTGACAAAGCCAATCTTTTTAACGAATATTTCAGCCAAGTTTTTGCTCCAGCTACACTTTTAAGTTCTCCCAATCCCTTGGCAAATTTTTATAATGAATCCATGGAGAACATTCTGAGTCAAGAAAAGATAGCTAGGTGGATAAAGGCAATGCCAGGTTCAAGTAATCAAACTCCTGATGGGTTTTCCTTCAATTTTGTAAAGTTATTTCCTAAAACTTTTGCAAAATTTCTTTATATCATCATGAAGAAATCACTGGTAACATGTAAACTGCCTTCTCGGTGGAAACATGCTTTTATACGCCCTATTCCAAAAAAAGGCGACTCAAAATATGTAAAATCATACAGGCCAATTAGTTTGACAAGCCCATGCTGCAAAGTTATGGAACACATTTTGTCTGACTACCTCAAATCAATTTTGAAATCGAAAGAGTTTCTTCACCCTGCTCAACATGGCTTCCGTTCTGGCTATTCTTGTGAAACCCAGCTCATAAATTTCACACAACAGATTTCTGATGTTCTTGATTCGTCTGGCCAACTGGATGTGGTCTTTCTTGATTTTGAAAAGGCTTTTGACCTGGTTCCCCACTCAGCCCTAGTTCAAAGGTTAGAACGACGAACTGCATCCTCTTGTTTTAGGTTGGATAACAGATTTTCTTACTTCACGCACTCAACAAGTGTGCCTTGATGGTGCTTTTTCTCTTTACAAGGCAGTTACCTCTGGTGTGCCGCAAGGTAGTGTTCTGGCCCCCACTCTCTTCTCTATTTTTATTAATGATCTTCCCTCGATGGTGAATTGCTCTATGAATTTATTTGCAGATGATTGCACCATTTCTAAAATTATTAGGTACCCAGATGATTATCTTGTTTTACAAAACGATTTGGAAAAAATATTCGACTGGTGCGAAAGATCGGGGATGAGACTAAACATCGATGAATGTGTTGTTGTTCAATTCTCCACAAAACCAAATCCAATCATCAGCAAATACACTATTTCGAACATTGAGCTCACAGTTGTTGATCACACCAAATACTTAGGAGTCACTTTTACAAACAAGTTTAACTGGGAGAAACATGTAAACCAGGTGGTGTGTAAAGCAAATTCAGCCCTGTTCTTCATACGGCGTACCTTCTTTAAAGCCAATAGGTCAATCAAAGAAAAAGTTTATTTCGCATTGGTTCGATCCCTCTTGGAGTATGCATCATCTGTGTGGGACCCGTATCGGATAAACTTAGTTGAAAAGCTTGAGAGAATTCAAAGAAAGGCGGCCCGCTTTGTTTCAGGCAGATATTCACCTCTGGATAGTGTTTCAGACATGGTAAAAAAAATCTTGGATGGGTCTCCCTCGCCTCTCGTAGAAAACTTTCAAGACTTGCTGGTCTTTTTCTAGGTCTAAATAATGTGGGAGGTTGGTCTGGTATAAAAGACTTCTTGCTTCCAGCAAACTACCTGGGAAGGCATGATCATGATTTCAAGTTAAGAACTCAAATATCATGCAAGGATGTGGGCAAGTTCTCTTTTGTTTCGAGAACGGTAAGAGAATGGAACTCACTGCATCCAAGGGTTTTTGGTAATGGTAGGGACATCAGTGTTACTACTTTCAAAAGAAACGTAGTTACTTGGCAGAATGAGAGCAGGTAAAAAGTTTTGGTAGGTATCGCAGCTCCAGAAGTTGCCTGGATATGCAGGTGAACGAATGGACAAGTGTTGAGTCTAATTTCCCATCTGATAGTTGTTCATTCACATTTCTCATTTTCTCTTATTTGTTTGTTGATTTGCGCCTGGACTATGTCCTTGCAAATTAAGATGAATTGATTGATTGATTGATAATATATGTAGAAACTTTTTACCAGTCTTTTCAAGGGAGACAGTTTAGTGCATTATCTAAGTCCGACCAGTGGCGTGCGGTGAGTGCCAGATGCAGGCAGGCACTTCCTGAAGAAGCGTTGCGCGAAGCGCAACGCCGGGGGAGGGGTTCGGGGAGGGGGTGTCCCCCTCCCCGAAGGGAAGAAATTTTGAAAAAATGGTCCTCAAATGGTGCTCAGAATGCTCATTTTTTTTGAAAAACTGAGCATTTTTCACAACTGCATGCATCCAGTGGAATAGCAGCACACGGTGTGGACAACAGTGATAATGGTAGCAATGTCCCCATGCCCCCCATTCGCACAGGCCTGGCTATGCCGCTGTTACCCAATTTCAAGCTTTTTATCCAACAGGCCCACCCTGCACACGATCCAAAATCCCGAACACACACCGTGAATCCAGGGTTTTCACCTATTCTAAGGATCGGATAAAATTCACGGTTTTCAAGCATTGACGATGTTTCACTGGAAAATAACGGCATCAGCAGCCAGCAGAATTTGTTGAAAATGATCCGAATTATTCCGAATGATGCTGCATTTCCAAATTGTTGAATATTTGCATTTGTGAAATGACTCCTGATTGGAATTTGCTCATGCATCCATTCCAAGTCAAACTTTGAAAATTCGATATTTTTAGTGACAAATGTTAAAATGTACCATTTGAGTATTTTCATCATAATCACACGTTCATTGAAAGGAACAGACATTGTTCACAAATTGTGGCTCCAACTTCAAAAGACACTCAATTATTGGGACCATATTTCACCAATTTTTGGCCACATGCCAGAATCCAATGCTTTCACAAGCCAAATCCAATGTTTCTCTTTTCTGATTCCCATTCCCTCTGAATCAACATTTGGCCGTGCTTGACATTCAAAAAGTGTGGCAAAGAGCATGCATTTGCTGAAGGGAGGTTTGCATTTGAGCCTGCAATCGTCATCACAGCAGAGAAATAGGCCAAGAACGACTTGAATTGAATCGGAGAAACTCTGAAGACCCTTCGGGAATAATCGTGGAAGGTCACTCAGGGCCGTCTGGTTTGGAGATATGGTCCCCTAATGGGGACATCCGAAAAAGAGGTTAAGATCCAAAAAGTCAGTGATACATTCGGAAATAGGCAAGGAACGACCCCGATGAAGATGCAGCAGAATTTGCAGTCCACTCTCTGTCCATTGAACTGCTCTGTGTCTCTGTGGGCACACATGCCTCCTGCGAGCATTTCAAACTGGGCTGAGATAAGGCAATTGGCAATAACCCTCATATTCTATGCATTGTGTCCAGTGACTGTGAGGACTGAGAAATGAGAATTTTTGACAAGTTCGAGTACACTCACACGAGTTTCAGTTTCATTTCAGTATCACAAGTTCACATCAGTAACATAAAGAAAATTTTGAGGGCATAGACAAGAATTCACTGAACTGAATAGAAATGTTGATTTTTGTTTCAGAAATCTGCAAAGAGAAGCAAAATATCAATCATTTCAAATCAAGGTTGATGCAACCATTACTTGGCAAGACTTTCATCACTTTCTTGCTGAAAAAAAAATCATGAATCGTTCATGACATAAAAGCTATGAAAAAGTCACCAGGGACACTTCGATCACTTATCATTGTAAAACAATGGAACTAAAGTGCTCCCCATGGAAGTAAGCATGGAAATGACAGGAAAAAAGATGTCATTTTTCGCAAGGGACAATGGCAAGCAACCTTGTGAAAAATTCAGAAACTTCTTTTAAATAGTTTACGATCATTTGTTATTGAGGACACAGGCTTTGGAATTTCAAATTGGGGCATTTATGTTACTTTTTTTGGTAATTTTTGTCTCAATTTGTGCACCAGTACCGAGGCCATAACAACATATCGAATGCAGAATTTTTAACTGGCGACAATTGGGTGCCAAAATAAAAAGAAACACCAAATCACCTTTAGATTTTGCATACGGAACCTGAAATGATTATTTTCAGACAAAATAGCAAACATTACGACCACAAAAATTTCCCCAATTTCATCATTGGAAAATTAGAAAAGAAACTAATAAAAACAACAAGAAAAAACGACGCCAATATTTCCACAGAAAAAAAAAAACAGTTTTTCTTATTTTGAGAAAAAAAACGCATTCTGGCAACACTGCCATAAACTCACATCCCCTTTCCCATAAAAATTTAATCTTTCCTTCAAGGATTATTTGAACATTTTCAAAAAAAAAAAAAAAAAACTCATCTGTCGAAAACACAAGGACATTGTTGGATGTTTCAAAATTACTTTGTATTTTAACCAACAAAACCACTTAAAATGAAAAACAACAAATCTTTCAATCTTTCACTGTGTTCCATTCCTTTCTGGCTCTTGCTTCTTCTTGGTCACCGCCTCCTTGACATTCGATAGAAATTCTTATTTCTAAACACGTTGGTCCGTTTTTTGACCTTCTTGACAAGTTCCAGGTCAACACCAGCCTGTTTTGAAGAAAAAAGGAAAGGAAAAAGCAAAACTTGTCTCAATTCGTTCGTTTGTTTGTTCATGCAGCAGCAAGACAGCAACACAAGTGACATGCAACCGAGAGAGCAGATCAGCTATGGAAAAAAGTTTGTCCCCCTCGTCACGTGCAAGAAAGATTAAAAGCAAAACATATCAAGAAATTAACGCTTCCCTAGTTGGGAATGGCAAGCATGAAGACGAAAGTCAGCTCAGCCATCTAAATTACATAAGATGTACGAGTATGAAATGCAAAATGTAACCTTTGCAGCACAGGACCACTTACTTTACTTTAGTCATCAGCATCACCAACTTGAACTATTTTGCGAGCTTTTGGTCTTTAACACAAAAAGTCCAGGTGGCATTCTCAAAGGAATGATGTTTTTGCCCTTTAAGTGCAAGAAAATGAAAACACCAATTGCAACAGTTGTCATGGTACATTTACTTGCCTAAAACACAGGACCCAACAACCTCACATAATAATAAAATTTATTCCTCCTTGGGATAGCTAGCGGAAGTTCACTCTCCTGAACATTTTCGACAGGGGTCGCGTGGTTTGTAGGTCTGTTTGGTTTTTTGACTGTTTCTAGCCGTATCCACTGCGTGAAAATTTTGGAGATCAATCACCCTGTACCCCAATGGAGTGGCTCTCAAAACAAAAATTACACGTTTCTGAACTGACAGCAGAGAAAAAGCGAATCATGTCCTCAAAATCAGCAAAAATGGTGGAGAATTTCAAATTCAATCCAGATTGTGGTTGATTACAATACGACATGTAAAAATTATTTCGAGCGTTCGTGTTTCACATGGGCTCGAATTTTGATTTTCACAGCTCCAGTGATTTTCATTTTTATAAATTTCATCATCATTAATTTGCTCGAGCTTAACTTCTTTTCATCTTATGCTGTTGGTTTCATTGTCAACAGGGATGTGCCAATGAATCACCGACTGAGAAGGAGAGGTGTAGCAGCATACACATCCAGAGCAGCAAAGATCTAGTTTCTTTCCTCCCCCGAATCTGTGCTCGATCTGCGTCCACGAAAGTGACGGAATTTGCTAATGAAAAATTGATTTATTTCATTTATTTCATTGAAAATATCAGCCAGTCAGTTTGGTCAGTTTCAAGCTAGTTCAAATGCAGGCAAATAATGTGTTCTCTTTCTCTCTCTCTAAAAAAAATCTGACAAAATGAAACAATTAATACAGAATAATTCTCCGACAATGCGCTCGCGTGTGCACGCACACACTAGTTCATTCCATGCTCCATGAAACGGAACTGTGGCATTCTCAATGCCAATTCATGCACTCAATCCCTGCCCAATTTATTCCAACATTGATTGGAGTGCATTGCATCGTAACACATGCACCCTGTTAGAATCAGTGGCACCGTGTGCGAACAAAACATCCACGACATGCGTGCAATGCGTGAAACTGCATCATTCCCTTGTTGAAATTGGATAGCCCTCCTCCTTGTGATAAGTTTAGTTTAACATTTGGAATTTCTCCCACCTGCTCGAAGCATTTTTACAGACCATGCGTTCTCTTCGTAAAAACAAAGATACAACAAAACAAAACAAAAAGTACCCGTTCTCCATTGCCATTGGCTGATGTCTTCTGATCTGCTGTTCTACTCTGCTCGTCCGTCTGTTCCCTGCTTCTGCTCCTGTTCGTCATCATTTGCATTTCTCTGTTCCGTTTGGCTATTTTATTATCAATGATAAGTTGATTGACACGTGTGTTCTTATACCTCTGCTCAGAAGGATCCAAATTGAATAGGTGTGAAGTGTAGAGTGCACTGAATCGATCATCGTTTGGATCAAACTGAAAAATGGTAGGGTAGAGTAAAAAAACGAAAAAAAAAAAAAAAACGAAGAATCAAAGGAAAGATGCAGTAAAACCAGCTGCACAGTGGCAGAGGCAGGGTCTAATTGAACACTTCCGAGAACACACACAGGAAATTTTTGGAATTTAACGAAAACTTGATTTTGCACTTTTCTCGTTAAAATGGTGCCTAAAGGTGAATTCTTCATCTGAGAGAGTTGAAATTTGACACCAACTTCTACGTTACCCTGATCCTACAAAAAAAAAAAAAAAACAGGCAACAAACACCCAAAGGCTAAAACCCATCCCAAAATCGTCCAAAAAATGATCACATTGCGCAATTGAAATGTTCAATTTGCCTGTCATATTGCCATTTGCCATATTGAATATTGATTGTGAAAAATATTTTACTTTTTCTGCAAACGAAATGAGCTCTGCAGATGACTCCGATCGGATTTTGTCTTTCCGTTTGTTTGCACAATGTCAATAACTGCCGAACGCATTTGAGTTTCAAAACCAAATTTTGCAGAGAGCTTCTTTGGCACCAAACTTGGATTGAGTTCAAAGATGAGCATGATATTGGAGAGAGAGCTTGGAAGTGACAAAAAAAGGTCACAGAAGTACGCGTCACAATTTATCGTAATTGGATAGCGGCAACATTGTAAAGGACTGAGGAGCAAAATGAAAATGCAACTTTGTCTGGGTTATTTCAGAGAAATGTTCCATGGTGTGGTGGTTGTAGCATCGGGGTCGAATGCCAGAGGTTGTAAGTTTGAGCCCAGGGATTATTTTTCTTCCAAAATATTCCGATCTTATAGTTCCGGTTGCAGGTCAAATTGTTTGTTTGCTTTAATTTTCAATTTATTAGCAGATATTTTATTGTTCTTTCTCTTTCTGTTTGATGATGGCCAAACCAATTGAAGAAGTTCCGAAGACCTGTCTGCATGTGGAATATTCCCTTTTGCTGTTGTTAGGCAAAGTTCTCTGATGTAATTTTTGTTTCCTTAAGTGATTTCTTTATTAAAGCTGATAACACCTGACTCAACCTACCCACCCACCCTCACTGTCATTTATTTCTTGTTGTCAATCCTTGTGTTTGCTGCCTCCCTTCATTTTCACCTGCTGCAAATCATCTGGTGCACTCATGTCAACTCTGGTCTTTGGAACTGGACTGGAACCTGTTTGATTTGAGTGGCAGCAGGCCCACCTAAATCGGTCCATGATTGATTAAGAAAGGGATTTCAATATTAAATTTCAACAGTCAAGGGCATCCTGCTGCAAGAGCCAGAGATCATCATGGCTCTGTTCCGAAGGGGGTCCCTGTTTGGATGACAGATGACCCGCAGAAAGTGAAAAATTGCAAAATTTTGTTACCTGGGCCATTTTGGGCAAGAAGTAGTGCTGTTAGACCCAATAAAAATGATTGGAAGGAGAGCTGAACTGCAGGTTTGGAAGTGAGGAGATGGGGCAAGAAAGTGATATGATTGCGAGACAATTGGCCATGAGACACATATGACATAGGTTCAAGCCAGATGGGCTCACGAACTCACAGGTCAGATTGGACTTGAAGGTTTAGATATTATGTTTATGGCTTAGCTTAATAAACTGCATTCCATCCCTTGCTGTGATGGTCATTTAAGAACCCAGAATCTCGATTTAGCTCAGGGCAAGAGAGAGGGAGGGAGGGATGGGAAGAGAGAGGGGGAGAGGGAGAGAGAACACATCATTAACTAACCTGGAAGTTGTCACCTTTTTTGTTGCCATCTTCTTCTTCAACCAACGATGGTTCTTCTTTTTCAGATTTCCTCTTTTTCATCTTTCTGCTCACTTTCTTTTCTCCCATCACCCCCTCCCTCCTCTTCTTCATTGCCCTCTGCTCTTTTTCCTCCTGTTCCTCTCTAGCTTCAAGGTCCCTCATGTTGAAGTGGGCTGGTTTGCTCAGACTTGTTCTCCACCTCATCCTCCCCCTGTTCTCCTCACTGTCATTGACATCATCAACTGGTCCACTGTTGTTGTTGTTGTTGTCCTCAAGCATCACCAACTGCAGCTCAGCAATCTAGAGGAAAAGGAGAGAGGTAGAAGGATAGAACACGTCCTTCTGTGGCAGGCATGATCACGATTTCAAGTTGGGAACCAGACGTGCCTGTAGGGATGTTGGTAAGTATTCTTTCAGTGTCAGAACTGTGAATGAGTGGAACTCTTTAAATGCAGAGATTTTTGGGAAAGGTGAGGATTTGAGTGTGAGCACCTTCCGGAAGAATATTTTGCATGGAGTTGCAGGGCAGTCTTCCCCTCGGCTTACATAGACATAAGTCATGATACCACACCAATTTAATATGTGTTGATCCTTTAAGTTGTCTTTGTTGATTTTATTGTCATGCTGTCTTGTTCTCGATATGACAAGGGTGTTCACCTGCTTAATTGCTGATTTGCGCAGGACTGTGTCCGGGCAAATTATTTTAAATTACAATTACAAAATTACGTGTTACCAATTTCTTAAAAAAATAAGAAGGAATAAAGAAAAAGAAATTGAATTCCACCAAACAATGAACACTTCGAACATCCTGAATAACTGCTACATTCGGCCATTGCTGACTGGCAAATAAATGTGAAGAAACATCATTTTTGAAACTTCAAGAGAGCTGTAAAAATTCGTTGAATTCGTGGACTTTACTGGCACTCATTGGGGTGGAGAAAACGTTTACTCTTGGCTTGGTTCGACCAGTCAGCAATGGCTGAATGTGGCATTTCATGTTCATGCCAAGCGCCCTTCTGGAAATTCAGTTCATTCCCCAGAGTGATTTTTTGGGCAATCATTTCAGCAAATTGGGGCACCGGAGTACATTTGACCATTGAATATTTTCTTAAAAATTTCTCCAGGCGAATCTCCTCACAAAAATTTAGGCATCTACGGACAACACAAACAGGCCCAGAGCTTCTCCAAAAAGCTAATTTTGGCAACTTTGGGGCTCCATATCTGGGAAATGGGGGGTCAGAACAAATTTTTTCACTGAATACTTTTTGTTCGTATGATCATGAGGAACACTGTGTACTTACATATGCATTTACCAGACACCCTGTATAAAATCCAGGTAGACTGGCTAATTAAATAAGAAAAAAGATCTTTGCATCAATTTGGATAAAAAAAAATCCAGGAGGTTTTGGTATTTTCCGACTTTTTTCCAGGTTATTCCAGAATTTCCACGTGACTTTCCAAATTCCAGGATATTTCAAGAATTCAAGGAAGCTTTCCCAGAGCACTGGCTGCACTGCAACAATTCAATATTTCCTTTTCCTTTGTCAAGGCTAGAACCTTGACAAAGGAAGCCAGGTTCATTATTAAGAAGCTTGGTTCGTTTTTATGGATTAAAATTTAATAACAATACGTTCGTACAACGAACAAACGAATCTTTTATTTCAAAAAGCCCCTTTCCCTTCCAAAAAGATTGAATGGAAATCACATCCTCGTTCCAACACAAGTGTTGACAACACCAATTGTTGCCAAATTTCAACTGGTTTGTTGTTTGCTAATCCCAGCCAGTGATCTTTCATTTCATTTCTCGTTCCTTTTGGTTTTGTGCATTTTTATGTGAACTGAAGCAAGTAGATAAGGGAGTCAGGAAATGAAAAAGCCTTTCTGTGGATTGATTTACCTTCCTTCTTTCTTCCAAGAGCTCCTCTTCTTCACTTGGATGCTTCTGTTCCGTTGATGATCCGTGTGCCTTGCATCTACTCTTATTCTTCTTTCTTTTGTCCAACAACTGATCTCTTTTCCCTCCCTCCCTTTTGAAGAAGGGGTCGTTGAGGTCAACATCAGATGGAAGCTCATCAGAACTGAATGGAACACCTTCCTCTTCCACTTCTTCCTCTTCGTCATCACTACCACTGACACTGTCCTGCAGGGGTAGAGGCAGAGATAGAGGAGCACAGAATAGTGATGGTGATGGATGTGAATTTGTTGTCGTTGGAAGATAAAAAATTATATGAAATGTCACAGGAAACGAGGCAGGTCAACCAGGTAACAACCATCAGATAACATCCATCCATTACACAAGCAAGATCAAAAGTGAGAGAGAGAGAGGGAGAGGCAAACTTCAGGAGCTCTGACAACTTTCATTTCTTGTTAAACACATCGCAACTTATCACAACAACTTATATTCTTTGCACCAGAAATGCTGCCACCGCAGGGGGGCAGACAAAACAAACATTCTCACAAGCAAAACAGCCCTTTCAGAGCATCTTCAACGCTTTGTAATTATAATTAACTACCACACAATAGTTTTACAATCGAGATCACATAGCAGGTGCTTCGTGCATAAGTAGGTAAAGGTAATTGTTAAGATGAGACTACTTTTAGTGAACAGTAATGAGGGGATTTTGTGTACTCATATGATTTTTGTGCATTTTTTCCACTTAATGCTCTCCGAAACTTTTTTTTTCTTTATTTTTACTCTCATGCAGGTGGTAGAAATGAAAGCATCAGATTTCAATCTGGGTAGCTTTCTGGAGGTGCCACTTTGACCTCGGTTGCAGCCGTAAATATCAATGATCAGAACGTGAGTGTAAATTAATTCCGTCACCACTTTACAGCACATAGAAGTTGCTGTTCTGTCCGTGTGACTGGTGTTGTGATGGTGGGTGGGGTGTGAGATACTGTTGTTCAGTTTGTGGGAGAGGATGAGAGTTTGGTGGTGTTTGTGGTGTGGTTGATTGTTGTGAGCTTTTCTTTTAGGAAACCAAACAGTGAACTAACTAATTATTATTACTCACCTCAGTATCGCTACTGGAACAGTCGCTCCCTTCCTCTGTTTGCTCTTCTCTCTTCTCTTTGCTCTTGGCTGCTTTTCTCTTTTCCTTCTTCTGCCTCATGCTCTTTTCAAATGCTGTTTCTCTGCTATCGTCTTTCTCTTGTAGTTTCTTCTTTACCAGTTCCTCCGTTCTCTCTCTCAGTCCAATTCCCCAACTGATTTCCATCTCTACATCTCTCTCTGACCTCTTCTGCTCTTCTCTCGTCAGTAGCTCACTCACCAATGCCTTGTATTTGGAAAGTGAACCACCACCACCAATGCTCCTGTTCCTGTCCCTGTCCCTGTTGGGCACATGAGAATGAGCACTCTTTGGCCCGGTGCTTCCACCTTCCTGCTCTCCTGTATCAGAAACCTCTTCCCCGTTGCTTTTTTCATTTTTCTGCTTCTGCTTCTGAAGCGAAGGGTCATCTTGAGGCTTGCTGCAAGAGAACATATAATCAGACATGCTTAATTTGATGTTGAAAAAATGAAAAGCATCCAACTTGAAACCGTGTTCGGGGAAGGGTCAGAACTGGAAGTATCATGAAAAATGGCAGGAACCCTAACAGGAGGGAAAAGGACAGTGGATGGGAATTGAGGGCACTTCCGAAAACTGAGGGCACCGAAGGATGTGGGGGCAGAACCCCCCATTGGGTTCACAGGCAGAGCCCAGCGGGGGATCCGAGGAACAGCCAGGGGCTCTGTCCCATGGATCTACTCTGGGGTGTAGGCCTCTGGAAGTTGAAGTAATTTTGAAAGTTTATGGCTCATTATTGGGGCAAAATTGGTGTTTCAGAGGCCAAAATGTCCCACCAGGGCGAGCCAATGGCTCATCCCATCACAGAACATAACTGTAAAGCCAGTCATGGTCAATAATTATTTTTCCTTTCTCCATTTTCCACTTCCCCATGGTCAGTCAGTAAGTGGTCTTTATGGTAATCACTGTACAGCAGGTATTTGGAATGCTGGCAAGCAGCATTGATACAGCAGAGAGAACTGCGTTTCTTCTTCCGCAAAGGCCTCTACTGTCCCAGTCCAGCTTACAAACCGTATCAGCCTTACGTATGCTATTCCATATCTTGAAATAATTTGAAAAAAAAAAAATATGCAAACACAATAAAAATGAAGCAAAAAGGTCAAAGCAAGCAGCCTGCAGCACACTGCACGTATTTGAATGAAATCGAAGTCAGGGAAAGGCTGGTTTAATTCAGTGTTGTTACGAATGGTATTGGCATACAAAAACAATTGGCAGCGACATTGACGTGAGCAAGTACCTGTGGGTGAACCAGAAAAGCCAACAAAGAAAAGGACAAAAGGAAAGACTTTCCCTTTTGGCATGTGGGATTTGCGTTTCCACAGACCAAGGGCAGATGGGAACGCCCCTTCCCACAGTTCCAAGACCTGAGGACAGACCACCATCCAAATTTTCATGCTTTCCGTTCGATCTGACGGCAATGGAAATTCACTATAAGCGGCAAAATATTAAAAATAAACTCCGAAAATGTTTTGCACCTTGTGAATTTGAATATTCATTGCAGATCTGGTTGATCGCCCTGCATCTGGTTGATGACAGGTGGACCTCGTTCATCTGTCCCTCATGTCAGGGACTCTGCCATTGATCAGATAGTGCACAGACACCATTTTTCTGCTCCTGTCAGTTTTCAGAGGCTTACAGCAGGTAATAATTGAAATTGCTGCAATGGTCTAAGTGTGTGCGAAAATCAATGTTTCTGCATCTCCAAGGAACTATGCCCCCCACAGATCCTGTATCAAGGGTACTGCCCTTTGAACCTCTCTGGGACAGAACTAGATGCATTCTGCTCTGCATTTTCAAGTCTCATTGCAGGTACTACTTAATTGAAAATTTTTCCACACCTTCTGGGATGAAATGAAATCCCAGACCAGGATAACGTTGTGGATTTGTCACCAGAACACCTAATCAAAATTAAATTGGCTAAAAAGTGCTTTTTACAATGCGCATACCATTTTTGCCTTTTTGTGAGTGAAAAGCCTGAAAAAAAAACACCACTCATACAAAAAACTGGAGGAAAGGAAAACGCAAATTGATAACAAAGTAATCAAATTCCAATCACAGACTCATGAAAATTCTGGCTAATTAGTTGGCCAAACAATGGTTTGAACGGTACTCTCTGCTTATCATGGCTTTGTCTGGGGGATTAAGGTCCATAATGACTGCGAAAGTCAGGTGAACAAATTTGAAAGATGGCTGAAATTTCCAGTAAAGAATCATCAGAAGTGCAGACTATCCACTACAATACCATTCCTCATGGCAAACTAAATTCACACCACCTTGAAAAGTGTACATTGACGGAAACAATAATGACTCCCTAACAGAGTTAAATGGGCTGTCAGATTTTCTGCAGATCTTATGGAAAACGTTGGCAAACACAATTATTGACATTGAAGCAACACATCTGAGACCACGTAAATCCATTCTGAACGAAGCCAAATTATGCCTTCACCAACGGCTACGGCATCAGGTTTCGGAAAATTAGGTCCATCTTTGGGTATTCACCACACTGTTCTCCAGGAGAAAAGATACTCCTGGGAGGAGCAAGCCTCAATAATCTCCCTCTGACTTCCAGATGACATTGAAATAAAACGTCAGCATTCATCTTGGAGTCATTTTTGTTTCTGTGACTGAACATACTTTATCAGAGACAGTTTCCCAATCTCACACCAGCCTTAATGCACTCCAGCCTATTTATGGTGTCTCAGTCTTGTCCTTTGGACACAAAAATCACACACAATCAATCCAATCATCTTCTCCTTTACAATCATGGAAAGGACTGGACTTTCATCAAGTTACGATCCATTTCAGCACCTTATCTTTGCATACGATAACCTATTGCCAGTGTCTCTACAAATATATTTCCGATTAACATGAACGAACGTATGACCAACAAAACTGAGTTGAAAACGAAAACAAAACAACAACAGTGCTAAAAACACCAGCAGTGAAAAAATGGGATTTGAAAGAAGAAAAAAAAAAAAATCAAATAAAAATGTTAGAACACAGTTTGACATGTCCCCAACTGTTTGGACTTGTATGTGTATGTGAATCCTGCTTGCTTACCTAATTTACCATAACAACATTATTTGACTGCTCAAATTAGATACCTGCTGATCGGAAGATGCACATCCGAGATCGGGGGTCGTTCCCTCTCATCATCATAATCATCATCTGAACCCAAATAGACATCAATATCATTGTTGTTGATCATGTCGGGAAGAAGTTGGCGATGTCTCTTTTTGCCAGCAGCAGAATTGAAAAGGGACTGGGTCAGTTGGATTCTGTTTGGATCAGTTTGATCCCAGGTCAACTTCACCCTACCCTGCTGCAAGGCTGTGGTTATGAATAGCTTGGATTTGTAGGACAGCTTCTGTCCTTCCGGCAGTGAGTTGCAGACATCCTTTGGCTCCTGATATATGAGTGAAATGGAATAGCAGAACATCAATTAATGATCCCAACTCCCCAGTTTTTAATTCCTTCCCGTATTGTTAGAACAAGATCAAGATTAAGGCTGCATCAGAATTGGGCCTGTAATTGACTACGAATTGCCCAGCAGACACCAGAAGAATATAGTTTATAATTTATAGAAGCGTAACAACTTTTAAAATATGACAAAAGTACAACAGAAGTGGCAATATAGACATTTTCTATCCATGTGAAATGTCTTTCATATGATGTACGGCAAGGTGCAAGGATGTCATTGCCATAAACAACCAACAGAGTGTTTCCGAGGCATCAGTTTGACCAGAATTATTCGGAGCTAATTATTTAGAATACCTACTTGATCTTAGGCATTAAGTAATTTCTTGCCTCTGTGCTACGCAGCTTGTGCAGATTTATCCATTCTTCGTGATGAATTCACATTAAATTAAAAAAGAGAAAGGAAAGAGAATGTTGGCATATGCGAGGGCTTTTGCAACCAGCTTCTAGTTTTTCAGATAGAGAGAGGGGGGAGGGAGTGAGAATGCATATTATACCTGTGTCATTGTGCAGAAAGAATTTCATTTCTACGTATGCATGCACACATTGCACAATGCGGTTCTTTTTTCCTTGTTGAGAGCCAAGTTGTTCTTTTTCCTTGTTGAGAGCCAAGAGTACATTCATAAAAAATGTGTGCAACTTGAATTGACTTTTCTGAATTGGTGGGTCAGTGGTGCATAACCGTGTCGTTCAAAGCATTAGAATGAGCAGAGAAAACCTATTTCACTAACTTGATCAAAGATCAGCTCATCAGGAACAAATCTAAGATCAATCTTCGATGAGCTACTTTCGTACTCCAACCCATCACATTCATTGTAGATGTGTTCAGCTGTTGACGATGAATCAAGAACAATGATTGCGTAATAGTATTTGAGCCGATTAATTTGATATCTACGATAGACTTCCATCGTGTATTTATCACCTTCGTTGCCATCTTCCTCTTCCTCCTCCTCCTTCTGGTCGAAGCCATCCTCACTGCCACTGATGTTGCCATCGCCAGAACTGCTTTGGTCGTCAGCAGGATCATATTTGGTGCTATCTGCTGAGATGACATCAATGCCCCGACCAGTATGCTTCTTCCTCTTCTGCTCCTCAGCATCCCAATGGTGCCCTCTTGTTCCGTTTTGTTGTTTATCCTAAATGAAGGGAAGAGGGGATATTGAAAAAAGAAAAACGTCTGCCTGGTCACTTGGAAGCAATGTAAATCTGTGTTCTTGTTAAGCCCGTAAGCACAGATAAGCCCGTAAGCATCCCACAAAGGTGGGACTACAACATGACGCAGCAATGTTGAGAATTTCGATGCAGGGTACCCAGTTTTTGAGATATTTGAATGAAACGTATGGCCAAATTACCCCATATCCTACGTCAATAACTTTCCAAATTAGATATGTGGGATCAGTTACTTATGTCCTACTTTTTGCTGATGAAACTATCATCTACCGAAGTGGGACTGACTTGAATGGTTGTTTCTAGTTGAATTGAACTGGGATCTGCGAACTATGTCACATTTATCGTCAAAAGGAAACAAAATCTCTTTGGATGTTCTGAAAAGCAACATGATATTAGTTCTCGTGGTAATGGAAAAGGTTACCAATTTATGATGTTAGTGGGTTTGTCACTGGCAATGAAGAAAAAGTATGGAAGTTGAGTTTGGTGATATTTGGACTGTTGGCTGGATGAGTTTCTTTGTTTGAGTTTTACCTCGCTGGATGAGTTTTTTACTTGGAACCAATAAGTGGATAGTGTCTTGCATAAAAATATCATCTGTTACACATTGGTTTGATGTGTCAGATTAATTTTTGTAAACCAGTTTTGTTTTGTTTTGATAAAGTTTTAATATGCTTTTACATACCCTCGTTTGGCCTGCTGTTTCATTCATGAGTCATGGGGTGGTGGCATTGCAGAAAAAAAAAAATAGTAGATTGGCTATCTAAAGGCAGCAGAAGAAAGCAATCCGGAGGGTGCATTTTGCTGCTAGACTGCTACTGACCAATAGGTGATGCGTTTCTCAAGGCATTTTCATTCACAGCTGTCAATTTCAGGCCAAACTCCAGAAAAAAAATAAATAAAAGAGGAAAGAAAACTTACTCTAACACACTTCCTCTTCTTGTTGAGTTGCGTTTGTTCAATAATCTCTTTTGGACCATTCATCTCTTCCTCTTTGAGCCGCTGCAAACCATATTCTGATGGATATATTGTTATGGAATCAATTTGGCCAACTCCGTTTGGTGGCAAAAAAGAATGGAAAAGAATAAATAGGTCTTTGGCGTTGATATTATCCCAATCTATGTTGCATAATGCTAGGCGTCTTGTTGAGTCTTCAACAGCTGTGATATTTTCCTTGTCCAGCTCATTCCAATCATGAACTATCTCCTCTGAAATGGAACAAAACAAAAGAAAATAATAAAACTGCGTTCATCATGAAATTGCTAATTACATCACGAATATCTTATCACTAGTCTAGCTGCCCCAGATGCAACAAATGAGCAGTGCCAGGAGAAAAGTTACACCCACCAGTCACAACCATCATGATAACAATTTTATTGTAAATAGTCGCAATCCTCAGAAGATTCTGGGGACTCCAGCCCCGGAAATTTAAATTTTTTTGAAATTTAAGCACTCAATTTGAAGGTTTGAAATTTCCAACAGATATGGCTTTGAAGCACGTCCTTGGTTCCATCTTCAGAACCAAACCATGCAAAACAAGCTTTATCTTGCTTGCTTCATTCACGAGCAGAGCTGAACAATGGAACTGCCAAAAATTCACTTTTTTTCTTGCCTATATTATCATTTGCATGGAGTGATTTCCTTGCATGGTGGTTTGCTCATGTTGCGTGGTTTGCTCTTGTTGCGTGGGTTGCTCTTGTTGCATGGTTTGTTCATGTTGCGTGGTTTGCTCTTGTTGCGTGGTTTGCTCTTGTTGCGTGGGTTGCTCTTGTTGCATGGTTCGCTCTTGTGGCGTGGTTTGCTCTCGTTACGTGGGTTGCTCTTGTTGCCCACGGCTTCTGTCCTTTTCCTAACATTCGTATAACATTGATGAAAGATTGAACTCAAGTTGACAAAATCATCACAGTAGACAGCGAACCATTCATACAAATTGATAGTGGCGACTTTCCGGCCAGTGAACGTGGAGCTTTATCAAGCACAAGATCAAATCAGATCGCTGGTCACTGCTGCCATTGTTTCCCATTAGTGGGGCCTTGCTTTTGAAACACAATGCAAGTGGCCAAGTGCATTGCAATTGAACCAAAACCAAATAAACCCAAAAATGGCTGTTTTAAAGCATTTTGGTGCTTCATTTGCTACTGTGAATGTCAAATTTCGAAAATAAAAAGACTGGATATTCATTTGAACCAATCAGCCAGCTGCCAACCTTCTTCATCTGTTGACGACTCCTCATCCATTGAGCTGTCTGATAGAAGTGTTTCCCCACGTGAAAAATCAATTTTTGAATCTTTCATTGCGAGGGAGACTGGGTCCATCATCATCGGAGCATTGTCAGAGCTTCCTATCTCCATGCTTTTCCCATTTTGGCCACCACCATCTGTTGACACAACTTCACCATTATTTGCTATCTTGTCGGTGGGCTTCTTTGCCTTTGCTTGAATTGTTCGCAATTTCAACTGTTCTTCCATTCGGTCTCTGCTACACTCATCTAGAGCTAGAAATAAATAGGGAGTGAAAGAAGAATCCATGAGAGTTTTCTCTTATTCAAACTCAACTGAACATGCATTTTGTCAATGATATTTATGTATAATGAGCTCCACTCGTATTTTCTGGGTTTTCGCGTCTTTGTTTGAAGTCACAATTATTGATAAAAGCACATTTTATTGTAGCAACCCAGCATGCCCAGGTGCAATTTTAACATGAGCTACGTGATAGAATGCAGTCAGTCAGACAGTCAGGTCAGGTTTAAAAATAGCTCTCATATCCGATTGTGAAACGTTGGCAAATTGAAATATTCCAACTGCTGCAGGTTGGTTGGCGTGCTGGGATCAGAGTCTACCATCATTGCAGTTTGGTTACTTGAGTGTGAAAAGCTCTTGGCTGGTAACTCATGCACTAGACTAGGTTGGGGTAGATTGTCTTCCATTTAGCTGACCATTGTGTAAACATCAGCAAAAGAAATTTGCCTTTATTTGTGCATACTAAGAACTAAAAATGGGTTTTAACTGCCACCAATGGGTTTTAACTGAACAGACAAAAAAAAGTACTTGAACTCCCATCAATAATTATCCTAGATGAATGAATGATTGCTGTCCCAATGAAAAAAAAAATGTAGGTAGAAGATGAGATGTCAAATTTGAGTAGGTTACCTGCACACAGACAAACAGCTGGCTCCATTTGGGGACTCAGGGATGAAGGTAGGAGGGGTTCGCAAAAGAAAGCTAAACATCAAGTGAATTGAAGAAAGGAGGGCAACTCACTAAAACACATGTGAAGGGAAAAATTGGAGTCTGCAAACATGGCACACAATGCAATACATCAGGGCTTAAAGTGTGCCGGAGCCCACCGAAGCTGAGCTCCGGCCATCCCTGCAGCTGCAGGAGCTGAGCTCCGGTAGTCCTTTTCATCTGACATCACTGAAATGCCGGCGCTGAGCTCCGTCCCTTTTTTACACATTTAACAAATGTCCTTTCTAAGTGTCAAACCCATTTTTTAAGATGACTGTCGATTCCATGCCTGCTCTTTCGCGATGTCACAACCACCCACCAGGACCTTTGCCCCTTGGAAGCCCACCGGGGCTCAAACCCGACCCCCGACTGGGTCCAAGTCCAGATGCTTTCCTTAAAAATGTCCCCTGCGAAATTCTGGAATGGTAGGTACCCCTGGTTGTTGGTCCCTTTTTTCGAATGCTTGGTCCTTTTTCCGAAAAGGGAGCTCCGGCCCTTTTTATTTTCCACTTTAAGCCCTGCAATACATAGCAACCCTGGATATCACTCCTTTCTATCACATTCAAAATAATTCCAAATGTGTGCAGTGGTGAGGGTAAACCTGGAAGCCAAAGCTTGTCAAACTCATCAACATTACAAAACAAAAGAGCAAGAATTGATCAAAAATTCAAAAAGAGAACATGCTTTAACACCACCTCAGCTTTTGACAAAAAAAAAAAAAGACAAACCTTGTCCTTTCTGTGTTACATTTTTTGCTTCAGCACAATCCTCCTCTACTTGCTCCTTTACATCGGACATTGCTCTGAGACGTTCGTCATCATCTTCTTCAGCAGAAGATGAATTCTCATCATCTGATGATGATGATGAAGAAGAGGATGCATCGTAATAACGTCGTAAGTCATCAGATGCTGCTGCTGCTGCCACTCCTTGGAGATTGTTTCTCTTTCCCCTTTTGTCGGACGTATACTTCAGCTGAAATCGTTTGTCCTGAAATTATTCATTAAAATGTCTGGAAGCTATGTAGGTGTCAACTTATCACTTTTTCATCGATCACATTTAAACAATGACATTAATTTCTTGTTGTTTGTGGAGCATATTATTATGGTAAATGGCTCCAGTTCATGCAGGTTCACTTTTCTTGGATGCTGCCATCAAAGGTCAACCTGTTTTTTGTCGATTTTGCCTGTAAATCCAACTTGGTTGCCAATTATGCAAAACAATTAAATGCCACAAGCTCTTCTGGATCTTATTGGGGTAAAAATGTTTCGTTAGCAAGTTGTCAGGAAGGTCCTCATTGTCCCTGATTCTGATGGACAGGGACAGCATCATCTCCTGGCAAGTCCAATGTATGCCTTGATGGTCAAGCCCAGCTGCTGAGCAGCAAATGATTGTGGAGTGGCTTGTTTGGGACTCGTTTTCACTTCATGCTGTATTGCTGCAGTTGTTGCTGTGCGTGCTCCGTGATTTTTTCCATTGTCACATCATCATCCAAATAACTTTTGTTCAAACAAAAGCGATAACCAAAAGAGCACTCTTCATAAAAATCTGGCATTTGACATTTAGCCTGGAGATTTCAAAATGTCACAAAGCTCAGTTAGGTAGTTAGTAAGTACTGCAACAAATGTCTGCACCGACAGAGACGAAGGCCAATAAATATCGTGGGAACCTCAAAAATTTGCAAGGATCACCAACACAGATCGGCACCTATTGCAAACATTAGAAAGCATTTGGTCTGGCTCTTTTCATTTCACCCATTTTTAATACCTGTGGGATTCCAATTCTTGACTTCGGCGATTGACAGCAGGTTGAATTCAGACTCATTGGCTCCATAAAATGACTTGCAATGAAACACTGAGCAGAGTTTTAGTCCAAACTAATTAACGAAGAATTGAAGTGGCCTTAAAATGGTGGAAATGCATGAATTTTAAAGATGGGGCATGTGTGGAAAATGTGAAGCCAGGAAAAATATGCAAGCAGAGAACAAAATGAATAGTTGAGAAGAAGACTTGACGAAGCAGGAGCCAACTTGCATAGGCACCAACCTACCTACCAAACAAATTCGTTATTAGTTGTATTTTTCTTATCTTACCTTGAACATCGTATGAAAGCGTTGATCAATTTTGATCTTTCGCTTCTTCTTTGGAATTGCTCTCAATCTTGGATTATCACTCAGATTCACAAATCTTGGATCATTCAGAATGGTCTCCATTTTGGTTGAATTTCAGCAGTCAGTAATCAGAAAGAAAGGGATGGAGGGAGCGACTTCTACCCACAAAAAGGGGATGACGAAGAGCAAAAAAATTACTCCTAGAACGGCAGAGAAATAACACCAAAACCCTGTGAAGAAGAGAATTAATACCAAATTTGAATGAGAGACAGATGATGCCTACCCATCGACAACATTTTTCATTGGTCACTGGAGATCAACGACCATCCAACTTTTGAGGGACAGCAACTCATGATTTTTATCAGTGAGGTAACACCTGCTTTGGAAAGGACGACACAAGATGGTGATCTAAAATTAAATCAGAAGACAGAATTGACTTTGTAGATACCTAATTTGTCTTTTCTGGAGAGATATGTACCCAATGGCGGTGGTACTCCTTTTAACTCTTCATTTTCCACTTTTAGGTTCATAATATGTCACAACTTCTCCGATTGGATGACTGAGACCTGCTGCTGACAATGACCGATGGTGATGATGTGGTCAGGTGCAGGATATACCGGAACTCGAGAAGGTGGCTTTTCCTGTTGGCATCCACATGTCAAAGTTGAGAATCTTGTATATGGAGGTTGGTAGGTATTGGCATCTATTCTTACTTTTCATGATGATAGATAAGATAGTACCATTTCTTGGTACTATCTTATGGGTGGACTTTGTGTCAGGTACGGTTGTCAATGATCTTCTCCTCTTTCATGACTTTTTGAACCATGATATGGAAGTTATATTTTCTGTTGCCAAACGGCAGCTCAATCACTGATGCCATTTTTAATGATTGGGAACAATGATGGTGGGCGGCAAACTCCGCTGTTGACCCGCTGGAAGAGCATGCCTTGTTGCCATTTTCAACATCACCATTTTTGTTTTGTCATCGACAGTGACAGCATCATTGTCCCACTGGATCTTTGTTGCTGACGAGTCATCACTACGCGCGGTTCGTCAGCCAAAACTTGCAGCTCCTTCTATTTTGCTTGTTTTCTGCAGAATGGGCCATGTCAGGAAAACATTTAGGTACACAAAAACAACTGGAAAACACAAAAACAACTGTAAATTTCTATATGCAATGGAAATTTCTATTTGCAAGGTGAAATTGCAAATTTGAACATGACATTTCGACTTTCAACTCGAAATTTCAACTTTGTAACCTCAAAATTTAACGACTACGAAATTGGAAATTTCGACTTTTCAACTCGACATTTCTACTTGGCAACTTGAAATTTCGACATTGCGACTCGATTTTTGGACTTTGCGAAGTCGCAAGACAATTTGCTGAAGGAACCTTGGCGGGAAGATTTATGTTGGCCATTTGAAACCAAGCAGTGTTAAAGTTGCCACAGTTGACAAATCCCACATGGGGCCAACATGGTTGATGGGTTATTTGGATATGAACGCAGTCCTGCAATTTCAAATACCTTCGTCTGGGATGACAGAAGACGTGTCAATTTTGGAAGACAGCTGCGACCTGAAGTTTGATCCTCGTCGAATTCTCATTTGAAATCGAAATTTCAAAATGAAGGCGAAATTTGGAAGTGGGCATTGAAAAGTCGAAATTCCCAGTTCCAAAGTAGAAAGTTAGAGTCTGTTTATTTTTTCTTGACAAGCCCCCAACAAGTTACCATATGACAGAGATGACAAGCGAGATATATGTTCCATGGCAGGTGGAGATGGAGGATAGTATCGCACTCGTGTGAAGTTTTTTGTGAACGAGAAGATGAAGGGGGCAGGGTAGTGCATCCATTTGCTGATATGGCAATCAAAAAAAAAAAAAAAAACGAAAACAATCGCTGCAAGAAAACCAGACACAATCCACGAACCATTTTTGCACAGATCGAGAGGAAAGAAGAGAGCACAATTTGAGCTGAAAAACAATCAAAACGCATCTGTCATTTTCATGCAGCAGACAAACCGCATGCACTTTAGGAATGCACCTCGTATGATGGGCTTCATGCTTTGTTTTTGCACCATTTGAAATTCTTCACAAAATATCAGATTCTTTGCAGCGGGATTTGGAAAAACGGGAAACAAAAGCAATGGTCAGAGCCTAGATGGCAAGTTGTTGAATCAGCGACAATCCTCGGAATCCAAATAGCTGTATCTGCTAGCATTCATGAGAATGCAGTGATTCTCTCTGCCGGCAAAACACTCTCTTGGATCCACCTGCCTCTATTTAGAATTAACAGATGTACCATTCTTCCATCTTTCTTTCTCGTGCTCACTGGCTATCTCTCATAATCCCTCATCACATGCTTGGTATGCTACCCAGCACCCACCTTAAAAAACAGCCAATTTTTAGTTACTTTCACTTGGGAGATGAATGGCTCTCAATTTTATCACAGAGCCAAATCAGATCATTAAATGGCCTGACATGTCAGGTCAGCCCATGACGGTGGTCACGTTGCCAGGCGAAATGAGCCCACAGATCAATCCATTTCAGGGCAAAATTGGCCATTTCATTTCACAAAATCAGCAACTTTGACCTTCACTCTGCAATGTTGTGAAAAAATGTAAAAAATCCAAATGGAATTGTGTGAAAATATTTGAAAATCGGCCTATCTAAATGGAAGTGCCAGTAGGGGAGACCGGGGTACAATGGGACACGGGGAACAATGGGCCAGGCCATCTGAACAGATCCCCACTGCATAAATCAAAATTCCACTATAGCCAACTCAAAAGATGGCAGAAGTGGCACCTTTGAAGCACATGTTCACTCAGCCATTTTGAATTTTTATTGTGGGAGAAAATTTGGATTGCTTTTTTAGTGGTACATTCCTGTTGTTTGGAATTTCGAAAGAATTTTCATCAAGAGTGTTGTTCTCAAAGAAGAGAAGATCTCATCCACACAGTACAATAACTGAGGTGAGTGGCCATTGGAATATGGGTAATATAACTCTGATCTATTGACTGCTTGGCTATGAAAATAAATTTTGTCTAAAAACTCCCTCTGGGGTACAATGGGACAAGCCCATACGGGGTACATTGGGACACCTATTTTTCTGCAAAAGCAGGGAAGCTCAGGGCAATTATTGGTGTTTTGTTCACTTTCAGGATGCCATGGAAAGTTGTCAGAAAAACAGACATGCCCATTATCAGCCATGAAACCATGCAGAGGGCGGTCAATTGTGTTGTTGAGGAAGGCTGTTCACTTCGGGTTGCAGCTGAATGCCATGCAGTTTCAAAGTCCACATTGGAACGTTACATCCAAAAGGTGAAGGCCTGGCCAAATGACCGTGGGGAGACTCTCAAACTCTCACTTAACTACAGCTCTAGGCGAATCTTTACCATAGATTATCTTAGACAATCCATGGACAATCTTTATTAGACCACAACATGCAAAAGTTTTGATGTCACCTTAGACCCTAGGCCTCAGCTATCCAGAAAATTGTTGCAACAATAGCTTTGTGTGGTTCATTGTTAAAAATGTTTTTCATGGCATTTTGTGTTCATATTTTTCTTGTGCATCTTGTTTTAAAAATATGAAAGAAACACAAACTTCATGACAGCCGACCTGAAGCCATATTATTCAGATCTAGATCTAATAAATTTCCTGCTTCCACATAAGAATGGAAAATGTTTTAATTGTTTGTTTGTATTCTGCATTTTGTCATTATCAATCAGAGTGGACAAGCAAGCCCAGCATTGCCATAGCGCATATTTTTTCGTTTCCTGTTCAATAAATGATATTTTTTACCCATGTCCAAGTGTACCCCATGCATATGTCCCATTGTACCCCGGTTACGGGGAAGATTGGGACATTTGCAGACCTCTAGGAAATTGACCCTAGCACGAAAACTGTAATCACAATCAAAAAATATTGCGTGGCACATAAATATGCCTGCCATAAGAAGCTAACTGATGGAAAACAAAATTTAGTTTCTAGTCATTGTTTTTCTTCTGGGGTATAAAATTCAAAATTGTCTCATTGTACCCCGATCCCCAACCTCACACATCAAAATCCCATTTCAATATTTTGCAAATTCACTCAACCATTGAAGCATGGAACCAACCATTTAATTCACTCAAGCAGAATGATTTAGAAGTTTAGAACACAATGGGCCGATTTTTTTAAAAGAAGCCCATCTTTTAGGCCGTGGATTCTTTTTCTGTTGCACACAAAATTGCATTTCAAACAGAAAGAATCCGCGGCCTAAAAATGGGCTTCGTTTAAAATATCGGCCTAATCAGTCCGACAGGAGATAAATGCCACCAAAAACTGGCAATCAGAACAAAACCATGCAACTGATGAAGGAGTGAGTGGAAACATCTAGCACAGCACCAGAGTCTGAAAGCCTCCAAAATTACGGGAAGAAGGGGAAAATATCAAATTATGCGGAATTTTGATTTCTCCTACATATTTTCCGCTGCAGTTAACCCTCTCCTGGCAAAAAAACTAATTTCAGGCAAACTCTGCAGGTGGCTGCTTATATTGGGAATCCATGATGTGCCAGCATTGCTCTGGTGCATGCAGAATCAAGAGCGCGTGAATCACTACTGTTTTGATGGCAGTCTCCATCTATGGGTGTACAGTAGGCAAAATAATTTATGGTTACACATACATATCTTTTCCATTTAACTGTTGCCTTCAATATCCAACAAGAAACAAAAGTGCCACATCACAACAAAGGCTAAAAGTTAGAAAGTTTTATTTCTATTTCAAAGTTTTCACATTAGGTTTTTGCAAAGCTGCATTGTTGTCCCATTTGCATTCGTGAGTGTAACCATGAAGTTTTCCCCACTGTACATGCACTTGCCCGTCAATACCACCTCTCCGAAAATGGCAACTCATTTACGAGTCTTTCAAAAGTGTCGGAACATAAGAGATTTTTCAAGAATGTTAAGCGACTCAAAATGCATTCCTTTATGTGATGTGTTTTGCAGAGTATGAGAGATCGAGTCACATCGCCCTGTTACTCTAAAACTCTGAAAAAACGTCTGTGGTCTGGCATTTTTTTAAAAAGACATCCCTCAGGCACTATTAAGAACAAAGCCAAGATGCACCGGAAAACATTTTGTGTGATGCATTGCGTAAAATTGCATCAAACCCTGTTGAAATTGGATCGCCTTGTTGGTGCCTATTAACCGATGAATGGATTTTTTTCGATGTTCGAATAGTGGTGGGGGAACTCTGTATTGGAGAGTGTTTCGCAACAGATTTTTGTCACTTTATCCGCACAGGAAAATAAATTATCAAAAGCCAACGCAGGTGGAGCCCACAGGTAGTTACTTATTCGCGTGTCGAAATACCATTTGGTAATAGCCCATTGCTGAAAATCTCATGACAATCACTTTTACAAAACGCTGATGCTCAACAACTTACAAAAATAATTCAAGTTTCCTGCTTCTTTCAAGTTGTTTTGACATTTTTACTTCTCAAAATGTGCTGCCGCGGTTCCCATTCTTATATCCAACGAGGAACGGAATACGTAGGTACCTAATTTAGGTACAACTGAACCAATTCCTTTTTTGTAGGAAGTGCCTTAGAGGTGGCAGACAGATAAACAGTCACGGTTTGTTGTCTGAGTTGGCCAAGCGGCCAGGGTGGTATATTATTTTGGGACAACTTTTTCTGGCCTCCCAAGTATCAGTGGATGCAAAAATGGAGTTTGAATAAGAAAAACACGTGGACACAGTTGTTGTTGAGAATAATTTTCCTTCGGTTGCTCTCTTTTCAGGAGTACCTGTCTGGACATGTTGACAGTGTCTAATCTCTGGGCTTTCTAACAATATTCCATTATTGCCTGCGATGCTGAAAAAGATGTTGCTTGTGAGATCAAAACTGATATTCCGAGGGATTGAATTTGTTTCTGTCATGGTAGACGAGGCTACAGATCAAAAGGTTCACTCGCTACTCTCCCATCATTTCCCAATATGTCTCAATCTATCGCAGAGGGCCAAGAAATGCTTCGTTGGGTTCGTCGAAGTGGCCAAAGATCGAACTGCAACAGCTTTGAGCGAGATAATAGGCCTATTTGCCAAGCTGGATGAATTCGAGTGCATGAACAAGTTGGTTGCAGAAACATACGATGGTGCATCAGTGAATTCTGGCTACATAAATGGTTTGCAGGCCAGAATAAAAGACTGTGAAACATGTGCAATTTTTGTTCATTGCAATGGACACAAGCTCAATTTGGCTCTTTCACCAAATGCTTCAGAAATATCGCAGTGTCCAGTATTCTTTGCATCACTCACTGGTGTCCCAGAATTTTTCAACTCCACATCTTAGAGAACAGAATGCCTGGATCATGTTAGTGTTCGTATACAAACAGAGGCTAAGACTCGGATTAACTCTTAACACAGGTTGGCAAACATCGTTAAGAATAAATATGCAGTTTTAATCAATGTTTTTGAGGAAATTTTTGAGCACCCCAATCAATGAGATAGTGACGACACAAAGCATTCAGATTTTTGCATAATTTGCAAGATTTTGAATTCTGTTTCCTGTTGAAAACATTCAGTGAAATTTTTTTCCTTAAAAACGTATTCAGTTAAATTTTTTCCAACGCCGATATTTTGTTTGATGTGTGACGTGCTTCTGGAGGCAACATTTTACATCACGTTTCAGTTTCAGTACAATACTGAATATCATGCAATTTTGCATGTTATACTTCAAACAAAATATCGGTATTGGAAAAATTTCACTCCAGAAGCAACAGCTTCTGAGGGCTTCATCTCTCAGATCTCCCGCCAGGGCCTCTGCCCATTGGAACCCGCTGGGTCTCCTCCCAACCCCAATTACTGTGGGGCTCCGCCCTCAGACCCCCAGTCTTTGCATCCAAGTCCTCATTGCGCCCAGAAACTCCACACAAAAAATTGCATTCCTGCACATGACCTCTTGCAAAACTCACCACATGCTACCGTCAGGGCAGCAAGAACTTCAGGTCAATATGGTCTATTGCAATAAGTACCATCAACAAATTACTGTCTAAAAACAAGTTGCCTATATGAATATGTTCAATGGTGATTTACCAAGGCCACTCAAAATTGAATTACTTTTCTCTGCAGAAACACTCATCAGAGGTTGTTGCCATTGCAAATGATAATCGTGCCCCAGAAACAGGTTTTTGAAAAAGCAACGCCTTATATCCAAGTTCATCCCTCGTGACGAAATCACACAGGGCTGTTTTTGGTCACGCATCTCTCCGAAACCGTTCGTTGGAGCCGTGAGGAAAAATAACGAAGTTGCAGCCCCTGCTCCGAGTCCATCTATGATGGTTTCATCCCCCTTGCATCCCTTTGTTATATTTTCCTACTGTGCCATTTCTGCAGCATGAATGGAACTGCAAAGTACCTATTTTAAATGCCAATCAGATGATAAAAAGTGCGAGGTGGTTAACAATTTTGCTTGAGAGTCGGGGCCTTCATTCCCTTGCAGAAAAACAAACAAAATATAAATCGAAATAGCTTAAAATTGCTGTGGGATAATTTACTCTTCCTTCCAAACGGTTACTCCCATAAAATTGGCTCAAATAATAAAGTTGAAGAGCCTTCTGCTGGGATCCACTTGTGAAGATATCACACCCAGTGTACCCTCCTGTTTTTAGCTGGGATGGTACCTATATTTATTTATTACCTACCCTTCACAATTTGGGGAAAAGGGTTGAACTGGGACACAAGTGATCGGAATTTTCAAAGACGACGATCGAAGGTGATAAAAATCTGCAGCAATCTCCGACAAGAATTTCAGTCGATACAAGCCATTCAATTTTGAGTAACCTTACTTGCATCACCCAGGTTTTTTGGACAGGATAAAATGCATGCAGACTTGTGTGCACAACTTTGAGAAAATGTAACCTAGGCCTAATTCGATAAGCAGTGCTCCCAGGACGACCCCAAAGAAGGGTTCCACTCAGGAATGGATTTCTGGCACGGCTGGCCTTGGCTTGGGATAGCAAAATATTTGAGGTTGCAAATTGGAAAATAAGAACGAAAAACATGTTGAAACAAAAAATGAAAAACATGTTGAAGCAAAAACGAAAAAACTTGAAGTGTTGTCACATGCACAACCATTTTTGTTGAAATTTGGCTGCTATTCTCATTCTGGTGAAATGCTATCACAAAAAAACTTTCAAATGGATTAATGACATACATATACTCCTGCTCCTGCCATCGAGCATTTGTACTTCATTCAATCCAATGTGGTGTGGCATGAGAACCGCTTTTCCTTTGGAAGCGAGAAACCTGCAGCTTTTGAGGAGTGATGACACACAGAGCATTGGTGCAAGGCGAAGGCCGATGGACAAGACGAAAAAAGAAATAAATTTGCCTGCATCCAACCATAGTCCACGATGCTGCACACTGCACACCAAGCACCAGACCAGAGCCAATTGAGAAACACTCACTCCAAGTGTGTGCGGCCGAAAAGCCATCTTGTCTTGATCTTGCCCACTTCAACCCAATCACCAAGTCCCACGATCTGCCCCTGCAAAATGTATGTGGTTGCGGTAAAGTGTAAATGCCACTAAGTCAAGGACATTTTTTTTGCATCTTCCTCTGAAAACATTTGACACCTTTTCAGGGCACTGTATTGATTCGGAGCAGCGCATAATTTTGGTTAATGAAAAGATATTTGGATCATATCGGAATTTCCTTTTTTCGGAATTGAACTTCACCGAAACACTTTTGTGCCAAGCCGACTTAACCAAAATAACCGGAATTGCACCTAATTTGTTTGAACTGATTTCTTTGCACCTACCCGACTTGCAGTGAATTTTTGTTTTGTAAGAGAAAATGCTATGTTTCCATATTTGCATTGTTTTATTTTATCCCAGATTAACACTAGGTTGTGCTAGTTAGGTTGGTTTAGGTTGGCTCACATCTAGTTCGTTTGCTTGTGTTCAATCCTACATTTGTAGATTCCCGCAGGGATCTGGCTTGTAGGTATGTGGTTGGAAATTAGGTAACCTGCAGGCCCATTTTAGGAGTTTGAAAAATGTGATCCCAAGTTGGGTTCTCGCCAATTCCGGTTTGTGCCATTTTCCAACTCAAGCAAAAAAAAAAAAAATACTGGCAAGGAAATTCAGGTCATTTCCATTTAGAAGCAAGTTTCGGGCCAAAAAAATTCTGGACCGTTCCCAAGGAGATGCATTTCTGTTTTAACGCACAGAAATTAGGCCGAAACTAATTAATTTTGGCAAAACTATTCAAGTCAAAGAGATTTGTTATGTGCAGTTGTTTTAGTTCCGAGATCTGGTTGTTTAAAAAATGAAGGTGCAGATTTATTCGATGCAAACGTTTTTTAAAGTTTTTCAAAAAATTAGAAAATGGAATTTTTCGAAGTCCCAATTATTGTAGTGGCAACTCGTGTCTGCTTCTGCAGTTTTTCTCTTTCTGAAAACTTCAACCACATAGTAATACACATCATGCAAAAAAAGGCAACCACAACAGAAAACCAAACTTGGCTGCATGTGATGCTTCCGAGAGATGCCAGTATTTGCAGTCCTTTGCATCGGTAACTTTCTTTGAAAACTCTTTTTCTTGATAAAACATAGCAATAGGTGGCAGCGCAGGACCCATTGACCCAAACTGGAGTACCTTTGCCACTGGAGAGGACGTGATATTCCTGTGCCAAATTTGAAAGACGACAAAAATATTGTGGCCTCGGGTAGAAAACTGCTTAATCTCCCCCTTCCACTAATTTTTTGGGATGAAACAATAACATATCTCCAAACATCTGTATCGGTAGCAGGTTGGGGTTGAGAATATTCGTATGCGAGTATGACAAAGCGGGATGATGACAAAGTGGGATTAAAAAACCAAGCCATAGGTACCTAATTTTATTATGTACTAACATGGTTCTACTAACATCAGATAAACAGTAAAATAATGATTCAGTCTGATTTGGCAATCGGCATCAGCACATTCAGTCATTCACAGCAACTTTTGTGGAATAAATCTCTTTTGAAGCAGAGTCTCATCTTCCATCGGTATTATCCTGATTAGGTAGCTGATTAGACTTTTGTCGATTAAGATTCACTATAGACCAGGATAAACAGGACAGACTGGGCCAATTTATTGTTGAACAGTTATCACTAGGATTGCTTGCCAACTGGAGGACTAGGTTCAAAGCCATCACCAAGTTGTTCCTTGAAAACCAGGAACTGACGCTTTCTATCAAAATGCTTCACCTGAAATGCAAGAAGTTAGGTAGGTGGTTGATTTTTAATATTGTTGGCCTGTCTAGGGTGCCAGATGAGGAAATAGGTAATGCTGACTGCTGAGTACAGTAGGCATATTCAGCTATGCCAATTTAACTGTTGACTGAACAGTCATTGATATTCAGAACAGTCGTGCCAAATTCTGCTAATTTTACAAGCTTATTTCATATTGGTTTATTAGGAAAGTGATTACAGCATCCTTATCATTTAATGTTCTAACATTAAAAATGTGTGATAAATCAACAGTGTCCAGGCAGGGGAATTTAAGTGCCTACCTATCTTTTTTAGAGGTGTGCTGTAAATTGCTGGGTTCCAATGGGCAAAGCCCCTGGTGGTTTTGGGGATGAAGCAGGGTTTTTCGGCAAGTTTTGGGGATGATGAAGCGACCAGAAGTTCTTTTTGCTGGAGCTCTTTCTTTGACAAATATGGGCTTTTCAATTGCCAACTTAAGACTTCAGGCCACATTTTCTTTTTCGGAAAGTTTTGTTGATTGAAAATTTTGTAATGGGCATGCACCTGTATGGATGATATGACCTACATGCTATAACCACAGAAGGACCAGTTCCAGGAAAGGAATACAAAAAACTTGGTTTAAGGAGCAATACAGCAACAGGGGATCAACATAATGAAATATGGTGCTGCGATTTGCAATTACAATTTAAAAGGGCAACTGTGCTGCCACTGGATGAGGGCTGGATACACGAGGTACTAATTTCATTCATTTCTACCCTCATTTTGTGACAGGCGAATGTCAAGTGTAATTTTTGTGGTGGCAAAGTGGATAGCCTCATTTTCGGTATTCATTCGTCTAACATAGCATAGCAAGCAAGTCAATAAAAAAAGTTGCATTATTTATTTCAAAACCACTTGATGTTGATAAATGGGAGAACTTTGTCCAGCAGTCGCGACAGTAATTGACTCAAAATCTACACATAAAGTTTCTGAGCAATGTGAAAATCCTTTGGTGAATGGCTTCTTGATTGTGTCGCAGCCAGATGAGAAGATACAGCATTAAATTAAATGTGCAGCGGCGAGAACAGTCACTAAGACAACTAAAATCACAGCTGATTGCATTTAGCAGAGAATTATATATTTTCACTGAGATCCTGTGAACAAGCATAAAAAGTCAATTACGAGCTTCAGGCAAATTCTATGTGAGCAACTCCTGTGGGCTGCATCCCTGGTGGCTAACATTTTTGTTCTAGCTATTCACTTAATTTTTCATGACACTCGTAAATTGCTGGCATGGGATCTGGTTGTTTGCGATTTGTACAAAAATTACTATTACATACCAGAAAAACAAAACCCATTTTACATTCCTAAATTCAATTCTTGAGCCAGGTAAGTACCGGCCCACAAAAGTAGGTACCTATCCCATTTTCCTTCCAAAAATTCAAGAAGTTCAGAACTTTTTGAACCGCCTTTGCAGAATTCTGATTGTGGTATGATGTTAGGTCCCTTTTTTTATTATCCTTGCTGACCAAAACATGTTTGCCATCGGAGGTAAAGTGCATCTCTGTTCTGGCGATGGCAATCAAACAATGGCTGGTAGGCACCTGATGTTTGAAGAAAAAGAAAAACAATTCTATTGAGGCCAATAAAAAGAAAATAAAGTAACAAACCCATATATTTGGACATGAAGCTTCAAAAATTGACCTGAGTTCTTTGCATTCACTTGGGATTGCAGATACATTTGGCAAAGAAGGTTCAACACTCATCGATGATGCCGCCGATCTGACCTGGCCTTCTCCTCCACCTTTTCCTTTGTGATTTGCTTGCTTGGGCAGGTGTTGATCCAAGCACAACCAAAAAGAGTCTCGTGAATTCCAGCATTTCTGACGATCCGCTTTCTTCGGAAAGGACATTTCATCTCAGCAGAATTATCTACCTAGACACCTTTGCAGGCTACAGCTGGATGCCACACTCGTAGAGTGCACATACAGGCAGTGGGTTGGCTCATCGAACTCTATAGAGTGGAATTATAGGTACTTAAGTATGTCCTTGGAAGGTTGATAAAGGCTAATCTTGAAAGCATGGTCATGTCGACCAATATAAGCAGGAGCAGCCAGAGTATCAGAAAGACATGACCAGCCACCGTGAAGTGTGAAAATTTTTCTGAGAGCAGAAAGCCTGAACTGAGAACGCCTGTCAGAGAGTGGTGGCCAATTCAGAGAGGAAAGCGTTGAAGAGATGCTCGAGTAGGGAGAGAAATCGTTCTTTACAAAGCGAGCTGCTCTGCGTTGGACTTTTTCAAGTTCATGAATGAGAGAGATGTGGAAAGGATCCCAGATTATGCAGGCATATTCCAGGAAGGGACGGATAAGTGAAATGTAGAGAATTTCCTTGCTTGCAGGAGAACAAGATTTGAATAGGCGTCTGATTTTGAGAAGAACAAAATTGGCATTACGTGCAATAGTGTTTATATGCAATTTCCAGGACAGGTCGGATGTAAGTGTTACACCAAGATATTTGCAGGATGATGAGGTGGTCAAGACAGCGGCCGAAGAAGGAAGGAGATAAGAGGATTGAAGGGGATGAAGCTTTGTCATCTCCTCATGGCTCATGCATACCCATTCACAATCTCAAAAAATACACAAAAGTGAAAAAATAGTAATAAAATAGAACTTACGAGAAGAGAGGGATGTATGTATGTATAAAAAAAAAGAAAGAAAAAAGAAAAAAAAAACAAAAAGAAAAAAGAAAAAAAAGTTGACGACGCGCCGCACACATGACATGTGTGTGTTGTCACTTGCCAGTCACTTGGATTTTTGGATGCAGACTCAGCCCTGTTCGGTTGGTTCTAAAAAAACACAGATTTTCCGATTTTGACACATGCTTTTTGTCTGTCTGGTGGCAATTTTATTTATCTATTTTTGTGATTCGGAGGAAGGCACAAGCCCATCTGGCTTCTTACGACTTTACGAGCATCATGTGCAAGCCTGCGCAAAAATTTGGGAGCCTCGGGCTTGCGGGCTCCTCCCAATTTCGAGCCCTGCCCCCAACCCACTTGGTGGAACAGAAAAGAAATCGATTATATTGACACACATTACATTTGCACGTCACAAATTTGGGAATATTCACCAAATTTCCAGGATGCAAAATATTGCCAAGGAGGGAACATTCCCACAGTTCCTGGGAATTTGAATTTTTCCCAAAATTATGGGAAAATGATGTTGTCAGAAATGTATCTGGAAATTTCATTCTCGATCGAGCTGTTGACGTCGATCGAGCTGCCGACGCAATCTCTGGTGTGGCTCCGTGCGCTCTTGCTTGTTTCTCAAAATGGCCACGGTGGCAAGGATTTTTTCACTTTCGCTTTTGGTGCCTTTTTGATTTTCCTTGGGGCTCGTTTGAATTTGTCCACAGTTTTCAATTGATTTGTTCTTTTGTGGTATTTATTTTCGTTGTTTGTCCTTTTTTGCTGTGACCCACAATGGCGTCCTGGGCTTTTCGTTTTTTTATTTTCAGTTTCTCATTTTTTTGAACTGCACAGAGCCAGTTTCTGGATTTTCTTTGATTCAGCATCAGCTTGATCGTTCGAGATCTTTTGAGCGTTTTGTGCAAATCTCCAGTTTGGGCCATTTTCCGTGCAAAAGTCCTTCACTTTCCCTTGCTACGACCTTTCGGCTACTCTCACTGAATTGCAGGGTTGATTTGAAACTGGGGTTCTTGACGAAAAAAACTTCTCCTGACCTGGATCGCATTGGTGATCTGCCAACTTTTGTTGTGTTCTGGAGATGTGGAGCTTAATCCAAGACCCACCTCCTCAACCCCTCGTGCACCCACTAAAGGGCCTGTACCGGCAGGAGCGAAGCGCTCGAAGGCAAAGCCAAAGGAACCTACAATTTCTGACTGGGTTCAATGCGATGACTGTTCAGGTTGGGTCTCTTTTGAAGGATCTGGGCTCAATTGCTCCTTCAATGGTGCTGCAAACATTGTCTTTTCCTGCAAGACTTGTCAGCTCTCTTTGGAAATTGGGAACATGAAAAACACAATCTCAAAACTGGAGGCAGTTATTCTTGATCTGAGGCAGGACCTCCTTTCTCGTACTAAATTGCCACCTGGGCCTACATCGCCATCATTGGCAGGTCCAGCACCTGTTGCAGCCTCTCATTCTCCGATTCATTGCTCTGCCCCTCTTGATTCATCTCCGTCAGCAATATTGAGTGTCCACGAAGGTGCTGATTCTTCCCCTCAGCCAGCCACAAGCCCAGATTCCTCTAGAGTGCAGAATACCACCTCCTATCCACACGATGGGACTTCTGCGTCCTCCTCTTGTCCCAATCCTGCACTGCCAGCTGTCATCAATATTGGAAGCTCAAACCTTAGGCGGAATTTACCCTTCTCTCTCCAATGTTAAACTTTGTAACAAATTTTCTCGGTGGAAGGAGGGTCTGAGGGTCAGTGAGGTCTTTAATATCCTTAAAAGATGTCTTTCTGGTTTAGCCCCCAACAGCAATGTGCTTGTTAACTTGGCTGTTGGCGAGCTTGACATTGCTGAACTCTCAGCCTCAGATACTTTTTTCACCTTTTGTCGCCTCATAACTGGTATAAATGCAAGTCTCTCTGGTCCTGCTGCCCAAAACAATCTCAATGTGAAGCTAAATATTTGTTCCATTCCTCCCAGATTGTATAAAGGTGACTATGTCCAGCAAAAGATCAACAGGCTGAATGAATCCTTGGCATTTTATTGCAGTAATATTGTAAACGTAAACTTCTTGGACCTACGTGCTGTTCAGAGTGATGCCATGTCACAAGATGGACTCCATTACTCCATGGTAGGGGCTGCTAAGGTGGGTACAGAAATACTTCGCTCCACTAATGCTTTTTTATGCTAACTGTTAGGCCTGGTTGTTCCACCTGGGCTGTTCCCGAGCCACAAGAGCAACATCATGGCTCCAATGCCTCACGCAGTTCTGGGTCTAGTCAGCAGCTTTTATCACCTCGGCAATCATCTTCATTGAGCCAATCCAGCCTCTGGTCGCCCTTCTCTCTCATTATGCTCAATGCCAGAAGTATTTTACCTAAGCGTTATGCTTTACGTCCTATTTTCGAACCACTCAATCCCGATATAGGCCTAATTGCAGTTACAGAATCTTGGCTAGATGACTCCTGTGTTGAAGTGGATATTCTGCCATCTTGTTTTGTCATTTTCAGGCGCGATCGCTCCAGGTTTGGAGGTGGAGTCTTGTTGGGGATTAAGTCTCATTTTAAACCAAAACTGTTATTCACCAGCAAATTGTATGAGCTTTTGATTGTGGCCCTTGAGTTTAGTAGTCCGGCAACCATTGTCATACTCTTATATCGCCCTACTGGCTTGCCACTTGAAAATTTTTCTGCCATCTGCAGTGAGTGTGCCTCAGTTATTCTATCACTTCGTATGGTGGATAATACCCATCCCATACTCATGTTGGGGGATTTTAACATCAATGTTCTCAGCGAAAGTGAAGAGCATGATCTTTTCCCCCCTGGTCTTTTGAGATTCATGGATTCCTTTGCACTTAAGCAGTGTGTGGATTTTGTTACTAGGCCAGCTAGTTCTGATCCTAATTGTCTTGATGGGTCCACTATTGATCTGGATGAGTCCACTATTGATCTGTTGTTCCACTGCCCGAAGCTAAATCTAAATTCCATCAGGGCAATCCCAGGCCTGAGTGATCATCTCATGGTGTCAGCCTGTTTCAGTGTCGAGGCTGCTAAACTTCCTGCTGTGCCAAGCATAGTGTCCTCCCAATGTCAGCAACAACCTAATTTTTGCTCGTATGACAAAGAAGCGGTCGATAGGTTTTTGAGCTGGTCCTTCTGTGACATTGAACCAGTAGCCGATGTCCATCTTCTGTGGCAGGACTTTAACGAATTATGCGCTCTGGCAATCAAGCACTATATTCCAATTAAACATAATCCACGTTTAGATGGGGAACCAGTGCCTACCTGGTTTAATCGCAATCTTCGCTCAAAGTACTGCAGACTTCGTAGTCTATTCCAGAGAAGCTTGTCTAAGCCTCAGCTTACGACAAGTTACATATCTGCTTTAAGAGCCTACCAAAGGGAACTACGGGCAACAGAAACAAAGTTTTTGAGGCACCTTGCAATAAATGATGTTATCAGCACCAAAACCTTCTGGACATTTCATCACTCCAAAACTAAAACTAGAAAATTGGTGTTGGCAAACGACATGGACCTACGACCTGTGAATGCAAAACACAATTCCTCTTCCAAAATTAGTGACTCTTTTGCTAAGGTTGTAGTGGCTTTTCTTAATCCTGTTCAGTCAAATCATGGCACTGCCTACCAAACTGAAATAGAATTCCAAAACTGGAATAGTCTAAATCTTACTCCAGACTGCCTTGCAATGAAGGGTCCCGCTTTTCGTGATCATGTCAGGCACTTGTAAGGTCTTCACCATGCGCATGATCGATCTTCGAACAGATGGGGATGTGGTACTTTTCTGCTATGATTGTTTCCCTGGACTTACTTTGATGTATTTATTTATTTATTTTTTTTTTGAGCCCCTAGGTTTTTCATGTCTACTTGTTTATTTTGTTTTTCTTGAAAATTTGTTTATATAAGGTATTCATGTAGGAAGGTATTTATTTTTATGTTGGTGTATTTGCAAAATTTTTTTTTTTTTTTTATTAAATTTATCTTCTCGAACCGACTTTTTGCGTTTGTATTTTGATAACAGAGGTCCTGCCTTCCTTGTTACTCATGGTAGGTACCTACGAAAATAAATAAAGGCAGTGGCCCATTTTTGCATTGTGGTGCGTACTAGATCCATAGATTCAGGCTGCCTATCTGAGTTTTGTATTACCTACCAGAAATCCCCTCCTCACCCATAAAAAGGTGCTCGTTTGTTTCTTGGGCTGCAGTGAACATCTCAACTGTGATTAACTTCAGATCGCAAGTAGGTAGCTCTGTTGATTATGCTGACGAGTTGGACTGGGAGGGTCTACTTACCGCTGCGGCGCGAGAACTCCCAGGTTCGCTCTGACGCATTATCGGTGGAGTTGCTTGCAGGTAAACTTTGTTTGACTTGAAGAAAGCCCATTCATTTTTCAATGCAGTCAACATCTCGAAGCTTTTTTGTGAGTAGGATCGGGGTAGGCGAAAAAAGAGAAAAATAGTAGATACCTAGGTAGCTTGCAATCATGTTTAAATTTGGCACATAGGTAGGATACAGACAGGTAGTTAACGCAAAATTTCAGTTTGCCTAATTGGTAATTTTTTTTCCCCATTCTTGCACGAATCGAATCAATTGAATTTTTTGACTGAATTTGTGACTTGTCATGTTTGGACATGGACATGTATTTTTGTTTTGGTGACCATGATGTCACTTTTTGTGCAATTTGACAACTGTGACGAACCACTGGATGGAGATTCTTCATGAAAACGTCCACGTGCTGAGATGGTATGTTTTTGTTACGGTTTATTTTTTTTTTCTCGCCTTGTTGCCGTACCATTTTTGCACCTCCTTCAATCATTCTCCCCATTGCACCCACACCCAAAAACCAACTCGGTTTTTCAAATCTGGGATGCAATGTGGAATATCGGCCCGACTTCTCCCACTTGGGGGACTGTTCTTTTTATTTTCACGGCGCGGTTACTCCGATTCATCGGATTTGCGGTTGCGCCGGCAGTTTAAATTTTTAAATATTCCCTCAAAGTAAATTTCCGGAAATTTACGAGCTCTCCTTGGATCCGAGGATATCAACTGTGACATTGGCTAACCGTCAACTGGTTCCTGGGACCTTATTCAGTTGATGATCAATCTTAAGTGTGAACTTGGCAACTCAGTGTGCACTCTAAGCCAGGGTTGTTCGTTTAAAACATTCTGTTTTAAACAATCTGTTTTAAACATGTTTTAAACAACCACGATTTGTTTAAAACAGTTTGTTTAAAACAAAATTGTGTTTTAAACGTGTTTTAAACATGTTTAAAAACAACCGCAACTTGTTTGAAATGCTTTGTTTAAAACAATCTGAAATTGCTTTTTGCTTATTTACTCAATTTTCAACATTTTTCTGTAATTATTGTTATCAATAAAACCATTATTGTTACCTTATTCAAGTACCATTGTCACTAAATTATTGCAAAAATTGGCCTTGGCAGCTTTTGGAACACGTTTAAAACTGTTTACAACATGTTTTAAACAACAAAAAAAAAAACAGATGAAAAAAGCGTTTAAAACAAAACAAAAACATGTTTTAAACGTTTAAAAAGTTTTTTATGTTTTTTAAGAAAAAAAAACATGTTTTTTTCCAACACTGCTCATGGATGGTGTTCTTTTTCAGCATTTACCTAAGCTTTTGGCATTCTTACGCCAATCTGTAGATGGGCAATATATTTCCACCCATGCTCTCACGGGTGCCCAATGAGTAGACAAAGTCCACACTTAAGATTAAGATCATCAACTGAATAAGGTCCCTGGCTACCAAGATACTGATCGAGAGGTTGTGATTTTTCATACGTGTTAGGTATTCACTTCATTCCAAGAACTATTGTAGACTGGAATTGTTTACCCCACAACTCTGTTGATTCACTAATTCTGTCTCAAAATATGCCTGCTTGTAGGTACTTAGACCTAATCTTGTGGGCCCTATTCGGATCTGGTGCAATGCATGGGATTGATTGTGGTCTGGGAACGGGTCAGGGACCCATGCCCAGACTTTCTTTTTCCTTTTTTTTCCAAATCTTTCTTTTTTTGCATACCTACAGGCTACATCCCTCTCTTCTCGTAAGTTCTATTTTATTACTATTTTTTCACTTTTATGTATTTTTTGAGATTGTGAATGGGTATGCATGAGGAGATGTGTTGGATGGTCGCTTAAGGTTGGTTCTTGCCGGGTTGTGCATGTGTGTGTCTGCTTGTGTGTCTGAAATGATTGCTATATGACTGGGCCCCGTCCACATTCCGATGATCTCTTCGCGTTCCTTTCCCCTCCTTTTCCCTTTACCCCTCCTTTCGATAATGCAGCCGACGGTCGCGTTTCCATCCCATCCACGGATTTTTTGAAAAAAAAAAAAAAAAAATCCGTTCCCCTCCCTTCCCTGGCAGATGATGAACCTCTGCTGTTCACAATTGATGATTGCCATAATGGCATGAAAACCTGTCGAACAGAGGAAATCTGATATCGGTATCGGCATCAGATTTACTCTGTTCTACAGGTTTTCATGCCATAAAGGCAATCATCAATTGTGAACAGCAGAGGTTCATCCATATAGGCTACCAGGGAAGGGAGGGGAAGGGATGGGAAGGGAACGCGACCGTCGGCTGCATTATCGAAAGGAGGGGTAAAGGGAAAAGGAGGGGAAAGGACCGCGAAGAGATCATCGGAATGTGGATGGGGCCTAGTCATATAGCAATCACTTCAGACCAGTGCTTAAAGTGTGCCGGAGCGCACCGGAGCTGAGCTCCGTCCGTCCATGCGGCTGCAGGAGCTGAGCTCCGGCAGTCCTTTTTCATCAGACATCTCTGAAATGCTGGCACTGAGACAGGTACCTTTTTTGTACCTTTTTGACAGGCACTTGGCCCCCATCCTTTCCGAATGGGAATGTCAAACCCATTTTTAAGATGTCTGTCGATTCTGTGGCTGCTTCTTTGGCGATGTCACAACCACCAACCAGCCAACCAGGGCCTTTGCCTCTTGGAACCCCGCCGGGGCTCCAACCCATACCCCACGACTGGTTCTGTGCGCAGCTTCCCCGAAAATGCCTCTCCCTGCGAAATTCTGGAATGACGCCCCTGATTGTTGGTCCCTTTTTTCGAATGCTTGGTCCCTTCTTTTTCTGAAGAGGGAGCTCCGGCCCTTTTAACTTACCACTTTAAGCCCTGCTTCAGACACCCAAGCAGACACACACACATACACAACCAGGCAAGATCCAACCTTGAGCAAACTCTAACACTCATTTCCTCATGTATACCCAATCACAATCTCAAAAATACACACAAAAGTGGAAAAAACTAGGCGGTAAAAATAGAATTTCCCAAGAAGATAGGGATGCAGGTGGTGTCATGGTGTGTAAAAAAAGAAGCAAAAAAGAAAAAGAAGGAAAAAAACAAAAACAAAAAAGAAAAGGATAAAAAAGAGGAAAAAAAGAATGAGAAAAGAAAAGAAAAAAGAAACAAAAAAGAAAGAGGAAAAAAAAAACGAGAAAAAAAAAGAGTGAAAAAAAACAAAGAGAAAAAAGAAGCAAAAAGGGGGATCTGAAATTTTGGAAGAAAGTTCCTGCTGACGCCTGATCCATCCGCAAGCATCCGCGCGCCGCACGCGCGTGTCAAGACAAGACAAGACGTAAGGTATGATGCCTTCTTTTCGGCAAAAACCCACAACCTAAAATTTACTTTCGACTAAAAAGACAAAACAATTGAAGAAAAACATCTTTCACTCACTCACAAAACCCCAGCGCAACACAAAATTACATACCTACATTATAGAAATACCTAACCACTATCTAGCCCAACTCAAACTTGAACCACACAGCAAAACATCAAAAGATGCGAACGAGACTGCTCCTTCACAAACATGTTCAAAGCTCCTCTTGCCCTGGAATCTAAGATAAGTTTAAGTCAGGCCTACCTACCTACCTAAAGACAAAAATGAATGAAAGCGAAACAGAAAAACTTAGCTTTGAATTTTGGCTAAATCCTTCATCATTTGCTCAGCGTCAGATCAATCATCTCCCGGGCCAGGCATCGTCATTACACCTCCTTCGTCATCCATTCAGTGTCATCACCCGAGCTCGTCAGACATCCCTCACCACAGTTGTTCGTCCAACTGTTCACCTACTTTTTTTTTTACTACCCCCCTCAAAAACAGTTAGATTAATCTCAAATTCGTCATTAATCTACACCTCATTCGTCCTTCATTCCGTGTCATCTCCTGAGTTCATCAGACATCCCTTACAACAGTTCATCCAACTGCTCACCTTGACATTCGTTTATTATCTAAAACAGGAGAAAAAAGAAAGAGAAAAAAGGATGAAGGAAGGAAGCAAAGCAACTTCAAAAGAGGCAGCTTTTAAAAAGAATAAAAAGAAAAGAAATAAAGATGACATAAAGAAATACAAAAAAGAAATAAGAGATGCAAGAAAGTGAATTAAATGAAATAGAGATGAAACTTCCCCTTTCCAGTGCACAACAACGGGGGAATGATTCGCCTTGTGTCAGTCACGCGGCGTGAGCGCTGTCCAGCATAAGCATAAGCTGTCCGCACACTCCCTCTTCCCAGCTGCGTGAAAACGGTTTTACACTGACCACGCAGTGGGGGGCCGCCAACATGGGCCGCCGTCTCCGGGCAGGTTCCCGGCTTAGGTCTGGGCGTGGGTCCCCGACCCTTTCCCAAACCTCATGTATATCAACCCCGTGGCAATGCACCAGATCGGTTCCGAAAAAATAGATAAAGAAAACAAAAAATCTCCAACCACCCTCAGTCCTCACTCCTCAGCAGCAAAAAGTGGCACTTAGTGTGGGGCCTTGTGTCCATCCGTAGGCTTATTGTGAGGCAAGTGTGGAGATGGTTTTTTCTTTAAGTTTTTGAACCAAGGAATTGATTTTTCCATGATGCCAGCCT
>JASGXE010007285.1:0-55332 GCA_030068105.1 Sinentomon sp. SZTP_YWyxl
AATAAGAGAAAAATACTGGGTTTGCGTTTCTGGAGGAGCCATATCGTTGGTCCATTGACTAGGCATTCACATTTTCTTGCATTCACCAGTTGGGATAGCTCGAAATATTTTTGAATTACATCACCAAAACAATTGTCTTGTTTTGGTTGGATACCGAATAGTTGCGGAATCCAAATCAAGTAGCCGGCAGCGGGCGTTGGTACCTGTACCCATAAAGGGCAATCGATCCGACTTATCCTATCTGCCACATTCGACATATGACCCTGATTTTACCACAATTGGATTATTTCTTGCAATAATGAATAATGAAGGGCGATGCACGTAAAAGTATCATCTCAGAGGTATCCACTGCTCTGTGTGTTGTATTTTTTATTTGAATTTTTATTGAGATTTGCGATATATGAAAAAATCAGTTTCATCAAGACCAAAGAGCACATGAACAACATAAAACCAAATGAGTGTGTGGCCCAAGGGCTCAGAACCAATGGCCCAAAATCAATGTTTCAAAATCATCCCATAATCAAAATTTTGGGATGAATGAGTAACAATACGCGTGCACTTTTCAGAAGTGAGTTTGCTTTCTGGGATCACTTTTTGATCGATCAGATTAATGACGGTCTTATCGATCAGATTAATTACGTTCAAAATAAACTAACTTAACAATAAGTCTAAGATCGAAATTCTGCAATTAAAACATATTTGACAACATATAAAAATATTTCTTAAAAATGAGTGAAGTTTGGTTCGACATTGTAATATTTTCATGAACTCGATTACAAAATCGCCTAGAAAAAATCTGATTTTTTGTTCGGACTTTATTGTTTGCTGGGTTGAGATTTAATTGAGGTTTCATTGTTCATTGTTGCTATGAATGGAAAATACAAGAGTACACCTTTTACACTGATATACCTTTCTATTATTGGGCACATATTTGTAATTTTTTATTTCTCTTGGTTGAAAGTAGGGGAATGAGAGGCAATACAAGGATATAAGGAGCTTATCAAAGTCTTCGAACATAGGCGATATTTTCAAGGACTGCCAATACAGGGGACATCTCGTTTCAACAGGGCTTGGTACAACTTCACGGCTTTCACGAGTGTCTTGATGTTTAGCGGCGCATGCTGCTAATGATTCTAAATGGCGCTGGAGTAAACAAAGAACGTCTATGCTCGAAAAGTTTTGATAAGAGTGTATTTACTAATCAAAAAGGTTCCATGGACGTTGACTGGAATGTAGACGAGAATTGGGATTCCATGTGCACAGTAATAGTCATGACAGATAGTAATTAGAAAGTCGTCAATGAGGGTTGTCATTTAAGTATGCACAAATAAGCCATATAAAGCCACACAAATAGGCACAAATAAACCAAGATTTCGAAATATATTCCTTCTCAATGGTAATGCGTTTTTAGTGATTTACTGGTACTTAAGGGAGCCTACATTCCAAATGCTGTGGGAACTTGTCTTATCTTGTTCAGTAGTCCTACTCGTTATACGGAATCAACGGCTTCTATATCTGGATTTCTGTAAACGGGACCGATGTACTATCCTCCGTTTCTGACTATATCTCGCTGGATTTTACGCTAAATAGGACTGTCAGTTCGTATTCGGGACTTTATGAGACCTGTCCCATAATGTTAGCAGAAATAGCTGTAAGCTAGACTTCAGTGAAATAATAAAATTAATCGGTGATACCTTAATATTACGACGGCTTGATGAATTTTCAAGACCAGCCTGCATTAAAAATGTGTTACTGTGTTTTCTGTAACCGAAGTTCGTAAAAAAGTGAAGGGCTTGCAATATTTCTAGCGTGCAGTCTTTAATTTTGGAGAAAACAGAAAGAAAGCAATGCGTCCTTCCCTTATATATTGGCCAAGTTTCTAATAATTTCAATTATGTTTCGACCACAGCAAAATCATCCAGCAGCAATCGATAGGTTCAAGATATCTCGATTGAGTAGATATTGCATAATCTCCTTAAATCGCTGAGTATAACATGAAAATATTTCCGACACTTGCCATTATTTTAACAACTGCAGGGAGCAATAAAGGGACATTCATCACTGACGTGTACAATTATGACAATCTTGAAGAAGTAACTGGTTCCTTGGAAGTAGACAGCGAAGGCACTGTATACTATTTTCCAAATGACTACGTTAGAGATGGAGACGAGAAAGGCAAGAATTCCATCAAGTCTTCCAAACTTTATACCTTCATTACATGTCTTGTCATCAAAACTAACCCCTTGGCATTTCATTAAACAACTGGTTACGACTCAACTCTCTTCCTGAATTCGGTTTTGCAGAATATCTCATTCCACATTTTTCGCTGTCTGAACCATGGTTGAGTCTTTTATTTCTATTAGACTTCATTTGTATATGAGCTTATAGAAAACGAATATGGCCGTGAGTAATCCCTTAGAGGCGCCACGTCAAAACGTTTTATAAGTACTCAAATACCGTTTTACTTTTAGCATACGTAATTGTAGCATAGAATTTCTGCATCAAGTGGAACGTGATACTTAGGTCATAGAGATATGCGTTCACAAAATCGAATTCATTTCTCGAAACTGGCTTGCTTCGCGAGAACCGGAACAGCGTAACTATCTGCGAGTAACAAAACAACTTGTTCGTTTTTACCTTTCGAACTCCACCAGAGTGATATGTTTGCAGAAACCGTGTTCAAACAGTCCAGAGGGGGCCTTTACTAAAGAGTGCTTGTTCAAGAGGGTTGGAAAAAGGGAGAGTAACGCAGAAGTGTCCTCCACTTACGGATAAAGCAGGTTTTCCATGGCAAAAAACCCATGTAAGATTAATGGAAAAGCCTTGGTGTTTTGTGCCCATGGAAGTCGTGCAAAATTCATAGCTAAATGAATGGATTTTCCATGTGTTTTACACTCTCTCTCTATGAAATGCGCCTTGTTAATTTTAAGAGCCATCGGTTGGTTGAACTTAAGCTATCTCAAAGGTGGCTAAGCCACCTCTTAACACTTATTTGAATTATTAGATTCGAAGATAAGGCAGAATATTTACCACTCAAGTCACAAACACACTACTGTGATATGAAATTCGGTTTACATCTCGTCACATTAGAATTAATTGTACTGCCTGATTGAAGCAAAGAATGCCAATTTTGGGAGATCTTCGGGCGTTAAAGTGGAAATGCAAGAAAAATTAACAATTGAAAGGGATCGGGAAAATAATCGAGGGATGTGACGACAAGCACGTTTTTAAATTGAATATTAAAAGCCAACGACCCTACGTCTTCCGTGTTCTTGCTTTCCAAAGGAATTTATTTGGCCTTAGGTAGTTATTTGGGAATCTATTTGGGCTTTAGCTTTAGCCTGCATTTCATGGGTTTCCACGGTGGTCGCGACCCGTGGAATTTCCATGGCGCATCCATAGATTTGGATATTCCGTGCTCTTTCCACGATTTTTCATTACAATTCCATGGAACCAAATGATTCTCGGTAAATCCATTCATTTTAATGACAAGCATGGAAAATCCACGGAAACCCCTTGCTTTTTATCGTAAGTGTTTTGGTGGCTTTCCTGACATACCTTTGGGAAAGAATGTGGAAGGGAAAAGTTAATTAATGAGAATTTAAGCGGCTTCTGAAAGGTGGAAAAGAGAAAGAAAGGGTGCAAACCAGCTAACCTAAATGTAAGCTCTTCAGCATTGATATTTACGCGCAATGTGCGCGCGCATATTTGTGATTTTCATACACCCCTCACCAAAATGCGCCGCACAGTCAACATGACTTTTTAACAGAGTTTAATGGCCCCAGTCTTTGTTCATGTTTGGCTGGGCTCACCAATGTAAACAAGCACCGTAATTATAATGACATTCGTGTGAGTCGAGACACTTACCCAAGCCGTATTGGATTGTGGATTGCATCTATACCAGACCTTTAAAGTTGCCCCTACGTATACGAAGCATTTTAGAGAACTCTGTCTATGTGCGTGTCGAATCTCGAGATTGTGTTATCTGCTCAGAGTCACAATTGGAAAATTTAAACGGAAAATTCACGGCACCTTTTTTTATTCGTACAATTTCAACAGAAACCGCTAATCTAATTGCAAGAAGGAGTAGATACGATTCTCGATATGTCCGGGATCCGAAAACGGGCATACGTTCAGGTACACTCCTGGCAATTGATGACAAGATCGTGCTGCGCAATATGTGTGAGTTACAGTATTTTACTACTGATTAAATAGCTCCTAAGGTTCTAGAATAAAACGGCAATTTATCAGGGAAACACAATTCTAACTTTTGGTGAAAATCACACCCTATTTTGAGTTTGTGTACCCCAAAGTACTCAGAAATGCCCTCATTTCCGGGAACAGAGTCAAATTTTCAAAATCGACACATTATGCCGATTTTTTTAATTAACATAGTGATCAGAATAAAAAATATGGACGAAGAAAATTCTCTCCAGCCCTCAATATTTCAGTGCTATGAACCAAGAAAACACCCACAATTTGCCCATACATTCGAGGGAACATGATTGAAAATTTTAAATCAACGTGGAGCAACCAAATATTCAGGATTGATTCTTTAACACCATTTGAATGAAAGACAAAGATGCTTGAAATACTAAACAACACCTCCATTTGAATTTATGGGCCTTTGAACCCACAAATTGACCAATTTTTCGCCAAAAAAGGAACTTTGCACAATTTTCTCGAAAAAATCGACTATTTTGTGGGGTTTTGTGGTCCATAAAAACATATGGAGGGTCGGTGACTTACATGCATCTTTAACATTTATTACAATCGTGATAAGGTATAAGTCGTGAAAATCTTGTTGCTACACATTAATTTTAAAAGCTCGCCCGTATTTTATTGAACAACATAAATCATTAGTGGAGTTTCGAGGATATACATATACCACCAACATTTTGGGTCGGAGAGCGCTCAGTGCGTCTTTGTATCTTGGTCTAATCAGCATAGGTAATTAATTCTAAAAATTTAGTAAATCTGTGTCGATTTTGAAACCTAGCACCAGTTCCTTGAATTGGGGCCATTTTGTGGGATTTTGGGCCCTCAAAATCAAATGGGCATCGAAACTATTACCTCTAACACGAATAATTTGATTTGTCTTTCCATCAAGAATATATGTATACTGAATGTTTCCCAGTGTTATTCTGGAGCACTGTGCAGCAGTATGGATATATTTAAAGTATCCGAAATATTTCCGTTTCAGTCCTGGAAGCCACAGAAGTGATAAGAGCGGTTTTTCATTGGTTTAATACCGGCAAGAATATTGTGCTACAGTGCTGCTCGATGTTGATACATAAGATCAAAACAATCTTACTCCAGGTATACCAGTTTTGCGGCAGTGTTTTGTTTGATGGCTAAAAGGATGACTTTGCGTGTTGCGAATGATACCATAAAGATACGGGGGCCATCCAAAAAGTCTAAAGTATTCCTCCAGATTTTCCAGAACTGCAAATAAAACGAAATGAACTCGCTTGGTCATCAAAGGCCCACCCATTCACTTCTCAAAGTATTTGCTACTGTGGTCGAGACATCCCTGCCAGCGGTGGGGCAGCGGCAAGACAACATCACTCTCACCAGCCTTGGCCAGGGCCTTTTGGGATGCTGTCACAGCATCATTGATTCCATATTCTGACTTGAATCGGCATCTACTCATAGGCTCTTTCATCTTGGCGAACAGGAAGAAGTCCAGCGATGACAAATTATGAGAATTGGAAAATTCAACAAGGTGTCCCACTCCCACAGGTCCAGAAGCTGAACGATCGCTTTCGTCTTGCGAACCGGTGCATTCTCGTGCAGACGGATTATTCTCTCTTCGAGGAGCCCTGGTCTCTTCTTCCTGAAAGCAGGTCGGAGTTTATCCTGCAAGACTATCTTGCAGGATTTGCCATTCACAGTGGTGCCCAATGGAACAGGGTGATCCACCAAAAATTCACTGCCAGTCGAGGAAGGTGATGTGCATGACCTTCTGCTTTCTGACGGCTTTGCATGGTTTCAAGTACCTAATTTTTCAAGCCCCTCTCTACCACCCTCAAATTCTCGTTTCCACACTCCAATTGCGCCATATAATGGTGAACATTGGCCTAAAGTCTCCTGCAAAGTTCGGTGAATTTCTGCCAGTGTGTTCGGCAGTGTAAAAAATTTGATCACTGCCCAAATCACGTTTTTGACGAAATTTCAACTACTTCTGACCACGGCTGTTGACATAACTGCAGTGATATTATTGCTATCGGACTGTTACGTGTGTCCAATGTCATCAGACCGTTCATGGTAAAAAATCATGATTTTTTTGCAGCGGTCAAGAAGATATACAACCCCCTGCCTAAACCCTGCGAGAACTTACTGCAAACGATGATAAGTAATATCCCTTCTAGCAGTGTGAGAAAACCTCAAGGTAATCGAATTATGGTGTCTAAATTTTATATTTTTCCAACAATTGGCAAAATACTCCCCTTTAGAAAAACAAACTAACGCTGATTTCACGTAAGACAAATTCATTATTAATTCTCCATATCAGGTATGCGAGTGATCTGCAACCAATGATGTAGATAGTTGCCACTAAAGACGAACATGAAATCCTCGTTTTATCTGGATGTATGAAGGGCATCCAGAAAGTAGGTGCACTTTTTAGTGTACCGCAGCGCAATCTTGTCGGATTTTCATGTTCTTGGTTTGAAAAGAAAGTCCAATTCTTCGCCTTTTCGGCAGTCTTTGAGTCATTTTTCTAAAATTGCTGTGACTCAAATGACAGCATATAAAGCGAGGTCTCTTTTACCTACTAGCTGAAGTCAGGCACTTATACAGACTATCGCAATAAAGCTCACCACTGCAAAGTTCCTCACAACTTCGGTTACGGGCAACAAAACTTTGCAGGTACTTGCAAGATGAAATAAGGAACCTATCACAAAAGTCAATTTGCGATCGGATGGGGCATTTTAATAATCGCTCAAACATCATCAACCTGGATGCCAATAACAATATCTTAAAGGACAAGCAATTCGGTCACATAAAGCTGACCTGCCCAGAAAGTCGAGTCAGCACCAATGAGAGATCAAATGTTGTACTTACTTTACAGACGCACTGTACATGCAGGGTGATTCAGTAGAGCCGCCCTAAAATTGAGATATTCGTTTCTCGCGACATACTTGTCAGAGAAACTTGCTGCTGGCAAGTGATTGTATCGCCATCGATTGCGCTTTTCAAAAATGCCGGTTTCTTTTGTCCAAGTCCACCCCTTAGATTAAAACACGAGGGGTTGTTTTTCGGAAAACCATCCCCAGCATGTCACAAGCATATTTCTGAGGGGTGAAAACTTCACGATCGGTTTCAGTGGAGCAGCGGCAACAACTTTGCAATTTAAACCAAAGTTCCATGATAAACCGTTAAGGAGTTACAGCGATCTTCCTCAAAGGGGTTGTTCCGTTCTCCTTTTATTTTTGCTTTTCCCCTGGGGAACGAGCGCCCCGACTCGCACCCCAATTTTTTCACTCATTAGCTCATTTTTATCACTTCATTAACATTTTGCGATAATTCCCGGTTAATTTGGCCCGGCAGAAGTGACACAGCAAAAACCACCCTGATAAGAAAACAGAGGGGTGCGAGGGGGATGAAACTATCACAAACGGGTTCGGAGGAGCAGGCATTAAAACTTTGTAATTTAAACCTCACATCTCCGAAGAACGGTCAAAGAGTTATTGAGACCACCCGAAACCACCCCTTCAAGAATTGGTATGAAGGGGTGGACTAAGAAAAAGTCATCGACATTTCACGAAACCCCAAACTAAGGCGAGCAAATCATTTGTTGGCACCAACAAGCTCCGAAGAAAGGTTTAGAAGATATAAACGTTTCAATTTTGGGGCGGCTCTACTGAATTACCCTGTTTATCGTATACAAATATTGAAATTGACTTTTCGTGCTGGAAACCTACTGAGGAGAGATGACAATGGAAGGATTTACGGATAAGATGCATCTTACATAAAATCACGAACAGTGAACACAAATGAGCCATAGATGGACATTCGACACGATCTGAACATCCCTGTCAACATTCAGTGGTGGGCAGACTACAATATAAAACTGGCATTGTTAGCAGCGTTTTTCTTTAAGTTATGCTAATGATGCCCTGATGTTTCATTTTAAAATTGAATGCAATCGATAAATGAACATTTAAAGACAAATTAGCTTCTCGAAATGTACAAGGAGCCAATCCAGAAGATAGGATGCCAAATTTCTGCATGTTTTGTTTTTCGGTGTTACTGGTAAAAACTACGGTTGGTGGTAGGTTTCCTTCCACACACACAGGAATGAGAGGCACTCTTGGTACTACTTTTTGTTGTATAGCCTCAAACTTCAATCCAAATCTCAAAATACGGAGACCCCAAGGAGGTAAATTTCTTGCCGGTCTGCACCCAATTCGTCAGAAACTCGGGAACAAAATAGTTCTAAAATAGAGTTACAGATAATGCCATCATCTGACTGTACTTGGACCAGATGAACGGCGAAACAGTTTTAGCTCGGGCTTCTCCAAGTTTTGAAAACTTGAGGCGAATTGTCTTTAATCTCTTGTATCAACTGCGAACAACAGCTCATATCCGTGTCAGCTTTTCCAGTTGGTATTTTCAGTGTCGCTTGACATTTTCAGTGTCGCAAGATCATTTAATTTTTTTGTCTAATCTTCCAATCAGTTTCGAAAGTTAACACGCTCTCTACATTCAGACACGGAATTGTTGAGAAATATAGGATGACCATCACATAAAAAGGACATTCATCCCCTGAAATTCGATTAAAGATTTCGAAATATTTTCCTGGCATTACGTTTTTAGTTTTTTATTTGTATTCAAGGGTGCCCAATGCAGTATGAACAATATGGCCAAATATGGCCCAATATGGCCCAATACCGAATGCTGTGGGAACATGATATATCTTGTTCATTGGTCCTACTCGTAATTCGAATTCAACGGCTTCATTATCCGGATACAGATGACGATTTCTATAAACGGAAACATATGCCCTATTCTTCCGTTTGTGACTTCCTCGCTGTATTTCACGCTCAATATCGCTGTCGGTACTTACTCGGGACATGTGACCAGTCCCATAGTATTGGCAGAAATAGCTGTAAGCTCGACTTCAGTGAAATAATAAAAAAATAATCTGTTAATTGATGCCACCTTAATAATCCGACGGTGTGTGAAGAATTTTCAGGACTATCCTCTATTTACGAGACTAGCCTGCATTTCGTATATAATGTTTTTACTCGATTTTCTGTAACCGAAGTTCGTAAAACAGTGGAGGGCTTGAATAATTTTTATAGTCTTCAATTTTGGAGGCGAAAACAGAAAGAAAGCAATGGCTGCTTCCCTTATATATTGCCAAGTCTCTAATAATTTAAATTTTGCACGGACAGCAGCAAAAGCAACCCGGAGCAATCAATAGGTTTAAGACATCTCGATTGCGTAGATAATGTATAATCTCCTTAAATCGCTGAGTATAGCATCAAAATATTTCCAACTCTTGCCATTATTTTAGCACCCGCAAGGAGAAATGAAGGGACATTCATCACTGACGTGTACAATTATGACAATCTTGAAGAAGTAACTGGTTCCTTGGAAATAGACAGCAGGGGCAAGATAAACTACATTACAAAAGGCAACGTTAAAGATGGAGTCGAGAAAGGCAAGTATTGCATCAAGTCTTTCTATATTTACACCTTTATTTCATGTCGTGTCATCAAAACCAATTCCTTGACATTTCATTTAAACTACTGGTTACGACTCAACTCTCTTCCTGAATTCGGTTTTGCAGAATACTTTATTCCATTTTTTCGTTGTCGGAACTTTGGTTGAGTTTTTATTTCTACCAAATTTTTAGGAATGCAGCGACAAAAAGTCTGAAATTAGGAGATTTTATTACTTGATCAAGGACAGAAAATATATCAATACGCGTGTATTCAAACATCCTTGACTCATGTTTACTAAGGGAAAAATAGTCATTCATTCAACAACCGATTGTGTCCCCATTTCCACTATGTCAATTCGTTTGAGTTAGAATTGTAGTCTACGCGCGAAAATTAACATGTAAATACATTCTGCATAGAAGAATCTATGAAGCTGTTGCGAAACTCGAAATGTTTCCATGTGGATATACAGTTTCGTAGGCTTCTCGTGAGTTCACCTACGGTTTCGTTGTCAATAAAACTTGGTCGAAAATCGTATAACTCTCCCTAGTGACCTCGAGATCGTATGGTGTTCTATTAGGATCCGCAGTTTCTTTACCCTGTCTCTTGCTGCAATTTATCTGCCTCCTGGTCTCCCACGAAGCAGCCAAATTTTCAATGATTTGTATGACTCTCTTTGTGCCCGAGTAGCTGCCAACGAAAAAGTTTTGATTTGTGGCGATTTTAACGCACCGAATGCCCAAGGAGTGCTTTGCCCTATGGATCGGCCCCTTAAAACCATAATTCCCCCGGCTCAATATTCGTCTAATGACAAATTCTTCGAGGAACTTGTTTTGACATTTTCATTGAACCAACTTGTTCACCTTCCCACCAGATCCACGGAACACTGTTCCTCGATTCTTGATGTTGCTCTGTGCAACTTTGACTCCCCGTGCTTTTCTGTTTCTGTTGTTCCAGGTATTTCTGACCACGACGCTGTTGTGTTGCAATGGCAGGACAACAAGAAAGGGGATCAGCTCCCTAAACAGACGGGCCCAACTATTCGAAATTTTCGCATGGTCAACTGGATGAAATTGAACCAAGCTTTGAAATCGAACCCGTTTTTCTCTTTCCCGTTCCCATGCTCGCTTAATGCCGAAGGCCTGTGGTTCGTCATCAAAAATACGCTTCTTTCAATTCTGAGTCTGATACCACCTCGTAAAGTCACACACAAGGCCAAGTTCCCCTGGGTAAATTGCAAGCTAAAGAAGCTTTTCGCCAAAAAGCGACTGGCCCACGCTCGTGCCAAAAAGTCCGGCAAGCATGATGAGATTTTATCCTATGAGCTTCTGGGCAGAGAATGCGCACATCTAAATTCTCAACTTTTTAGTAGTTTCATTGACACCGCTCTGTCCAGCCAACACTGCCAGGGCTTCTGGGGGTACATTAAATCCCTAAAAAATGATAATACCCACCTGAAAATGTTGACAAATGATTCAGGCGATAATGTTTCCGACCCCCTTGAATTATCTGAAATGCTTAATAGTTTTTTCTGTAGCGTTTTCTCTCACTCATCCCAACCCCCGACTTCTGTTGTTGCAACAAGTATTCGTACAGATCCACCCGATGAACCTGACCGTTTACTGATATCCTATGCTGGTGTTCTTAAGCTTCTCCAATCGCTCTCCCCTAAAAAGGGAGCTGGGCCTGACGGTATTCCGGCAAAGATACTGAAGGAACTGGCACCTTCGCTGGCTTCCGTGTTCACTCATCTTTTCCGGCTAATAACAGCAGAGAGATGCTTCCCCTGCGACTGGAAAAAGGCCATTGTCATTCCAATTCCAAAAAAGGGTATGCCTAATCATTTGCCGTCTAGTTATCGCCCAATTTCATTGACCTGTATTGCATCAAAACTATTTGAGAAAGTACTTGTTAGCCACCTTTTAAGTCACATTGCTGAGAACAACATCTTGCACACAAATCAGTTTGGTTTTCGGAAAAACTTGTCCTGCGAATTGCAGCTTATTTATTTGGTCGACGATATTTCCAGATCCCTGGATGCGGGTTACCCAGTGCATGCAATGTTTCTTGATTTCTCTAAGGCTTTTGACCTCGTGCCTCATAACAAATTGATAAGCAAACTTATTTCTCTTAATTTCCCTGCTGTAACTGTACAACTCGTTTCATCTTTCCTTTCTCATCGCACCCAGCAAGTGTCCGTAAATGGATTACTCTCTACACCTCGCCCTGTCCCTTCAGGGGTCCCACAGGGTAGCGTACTTGGTCCGATTCTTTTCTTAATTTACGTGAATGACGTAACTGAGGGTCTGGGATCTTGCATTCGCCTATTCGCCGATGATATCGTATTTACAGAGCGATCAAAAAATCTGCTGATATCCAAACACTGTCTGACGATCTTTGCCGCATTTCTGAGTGGTGCGATACCTGGGGAATGAGATTGAATCCTAACAAATGCAAAACAATGTCCTTTTCCCGAGGTGTTAACCCTCCCCCATACATGATTCCCTGCTATTGCCTATCTGGGACTCCACTAGAAAGTGTTCCCGCCTATAAATACTTAGGAGTAATCCTTAGAGCTGACCTCAGTTGGGGTGACCATATTCGTTCGACTGCCTTAAGAGCGAGTCGACTTGTGGGCTTCATCCAAAGGAATCTTAAGTACTCAACACCTGCAGCTAGAAGAAAGGCCTATGTGTCCTTTGTGCTACCAGTGCTGGAATACGCGTGCGCAGCATGGGACCCGATGCTTGCTTCAGAGATTCATCTTTTAGAAACTACCCAGAGACGTGCTGCCAGAGTTATCTCCGGGAACTTCCGTCGCTGTGCCTCTGTGTCAGCTCTCCTATCTGACCTTCAACTTGAACCTCTTCGTGATAGGCGACGCAACCGCCGGCTAAAAATTTTTTCTGACCTTGTTTTTCAAAAATGCCCTGTTTCGCTTCCTTTCTGCTATTGCCTGAAGTCTGTTCAACGCCGTTCCGACCACGGGTTTTGTTTTTCATATCCAACACCCAGGCACAATTTTCTTCTGAATTCATTTTTTCCAAAAACAATAAGAGAATGGAATTCCCTTGACGTTCCATCTCGGTTGTTTCCAAAGCACTCCTGAGGCACTTCCCGCAAAAAAGAGTCATTTCGGATTTCTCTCCCCATTCATTTAAATTATGTGCATCACCGTTACGGGAGCGATTTCTCCTGTGTTTCACGCCGTATTCATCTGCTTCCATTTGTTTTTAATTGGAGAACTTTTTGTTTTTGTTTTGTTTTTATTCAATTTGACGATGTTTTAAACGGATGTGTAGGTACTTTGGAGCGGTGTGCTCCCTGCCCCCAATATTCTTTGGTGCAGTATTGTTTGAAATTAAATTAAATTAAATTAAATAATTAAGCTATCAAACCACCATAACTTCATCTTTTACGTGCGAGCTTGTCGCTTCATGAGCAATAGAATACTGCCGTGAATCCCATAGAGGTGATAATTCTCGCGGCATGCTATTGCACCTATATTGGCACTTTAAATAGCCTAATACGGCAGGACAACCGCAACAACGTATCAGAACTCGAATAACGTTTTACTTTTCAATGTTATTGTAGCATTCAAGGTCTACATCAAGTGAAATGAGATATTTGGGTGAAATGGATATGCCTTCAAAATATCGGATGCATATCTCGAAACGGGTTTGCTTCGCGAGGACTGAAATCACTTAACTATCTAGCAAAAACAACTTGCTCGTTTTAATCTCTAACACCGCCAGAGTGATGTGTTTGCCGAAACTGAGTTCAAGCAGTCGAGAGGGGCATCCATATGAAGACTTGTATAGGAGGTTTGGAAAAAGGGGAGGAGAGGCAGAAGCGTCCTGCCCTTACGGAAAAACTTTTTTTTACCAAAATTCGCAGTACGGCTTTCTTACAGAGTTTAATGGCCCCAGTCTTTGGATGGGTTCATTAATGTAAGCAGGTACTGTTATTATAATGACAGTCTTGTGAGGCGTGACACTTATCGGAGCCAAATTGGATTGTTGGTTGCATGCCAGACCATTGGACGAGACCTTTAAAGTTGCTCCAATGCAAAGCATAATAGAAAACACTGTGTGTATGCGTGTCGATTCTTGAGATTGTGTTTTCTTCGCAGAGTCGCAATTGTAAACTTTAAGTGGTTCATTTACGACGTGTGTTTTTGCAATTTCAATAGGAACCGCTATCTACAGCACAAAAAGGGGTAAATGCAATAGTCGATATATCGTGGATCAGAAAACGGGTGTATCGTCCGGCACACTCCTAGGAATTGATGACAAGATCGTGCTGCGCAATCCGTGTGAGTTACAGTGTTTTTCTCCAGATTAAATAGCTCCTCAGATTCCAGAATAACGCCGGATAATTACCAGGACAACACAATTCAAAATTTTCGTGAATGTGGCATAGATACACTACTTTGAGTTGTTGGGCCCCAAAGCCCCCAGAAATGTCTCCGTTTCAGGGAACAAGGTTAGATTTTTAAACATCGACACAGAGTACCAAACTTTCGGAATTAACTTCATAAAAAGTAAAGACGCAGAAATTTTTCTCCAGCCCTCAATATTTCAGTGCTATGAACCAAGAAAACACCCACAATTTGCCCATACATTCGAGGGAATATGATTGAAAATTTTAAATCAACGTGGAGCAACCAAATTTTCAGGACTGATTCATAAACACTATTCGTTTGAAGATAAAGATGCTTGAAACAATAACCAAAAACTCATTTTCGATTTATGAACCTGTGATTTCACACGTCGACCAAGTTTTTATTAGAAAAAGGTCTTTTTGCGCCTCTTTATCGAAATAATTAGCCCATTTTGGGGGCTAGTCTATATGTCCAGAGACTTAGATGCATCTTTAAATTGTATCAGATCGAGGTAAGGAATCAGTCCTGACATGAAAATTATGTTGCTGTCCATCTATTTTAAAAAATCGACCGTATTCTATTGAATGTATGGACCATTGTTGGAGTTTTTGGGCTCCATTACACCAAAATGTTGAGTTGGGGAGAAATTAATGTGTCTTCATATTTTGTTCTAATCACCTTGAGAAATTACTCCTTAATCTGAGAATTTAGTAACTCAGAGTTGATTTTTGAACACTAGCACCATTTCCGTGAATTGGGGCCAATTTGGGGATTTACGGGGCACTAAAGTCAAAATGGGTGTTGAAGCCATTTTATTTACTGTAATATTCTGATTTGTGTTGTCACAAGGAATATCCACTGAATATGTGTGTCAGTGTTATTCTTGAACGTCGTGCAACGGTGTGGATATATTTTTAAAGTATCCCATATTTCAGTTTTAAGTCCCGGAGGTCATAGGACTGAAAGCTGCGGTTTTCCATGTGGTTTATTACCGACTGGCATGTAGTGCTGCTTTATATCGATGCTTGAGATCAAAACAATTCTACTCCAGATTTACAAGTTTTTGCGGCGGTATCTATTTGCAGCTAAAGACACTAAAGAACTTCGGATATTGCGAGTGAGTGTACTAAAATCACTGAAGAGCAGGCATATTTATTGAAAGACAAGCTGACGTACAGTGTGATGCTGCTGCAGGAATGCTGAGAGAAAATGCAACACATTTCATCAAAAAGTGATTGCGCAATTTGATTGTGTATTCAGGAAGGTATTCATGTCAACTTGTGTTCCAAAATAACATCTTATGTGTTAAACGGCAAGCATCTGAGCCATCTGAATAAACAACTTCCTTGTTAATTAGATTCATATGTTGAGACAAGATTAAAATATTCGTACAAACCCGCTAACATTTCGTTACTGTACATTTTGAAGTGAATGTTGGTTCACCGAATATTGCAGTGACATCATTGCTATCGGCCTATTTCGTGTGTCATTATCATGGATATAAACCATAATGTTTTTTGCAGCGTCCACGACGCAATACACCTACCTGTCTAAACCCTGCGAGGAATTACTGCAACCGATGATAAAAAATGTCACTTCTAGCAGTGGGAGAAACCCTCAAGGTAATCGAATTATCGTGTCTAATTTTTATATTTTTCCGATATTTTTGCAAAATATTTACCTTTAGAAAAACCTATCTAAGCTGATTTCAAAACACGTCAGAAAAATTCAATATGAATTCTACATATCTGGTACGCGAGGAAAAGCTACAACCCATAATGCAGATTTTTTCCAAGAGAAAACGAAAATCATCGTTTTATCTGGATGTACATCAATTAACCACTCTCTATGTCTCAAAATCCAAATTCAGCAATTTTATTGCTGAAACAGCCAATAATTTAGCATCGCAAGAATCATGAGTCTCTTTCTAACATCAGTAAAATGGACTACGGCAATTTCATTAATCTTCACTCTCGTCACTTCTATGACCGCATTCAACAGCGAATTTCCAGAACAGTAAAATATTCCAATGTTGTACTTGAAGTGTATCAGTACTGCTCTGATACAATCCGTTTTTTAGACCAGGAAACCGGCTAAAAGCGTATTTGTGAATTTTTTCCAAGCATATTGCACTGATTTTACCGCTGCCTATCCACAGCAAATTATGTGGGTTTTCTTGTTTTTTTTTTCAGTAACTTTAATGTGATGTCTGTCGGAAAATCGGCATTCCCGTCTCACTAATAGTACAAATGTTTTAGCAAAATAAAAGTTAGATTGCATGGGTAAATCCACATTCGATTAACAGAAATTCTAGTGAAGAATTGACAGCGCTTTTAACACATACTGAACCTGTTGGATTTATAACGAAGTAACTTCTCCTTGTCTGTTAATATTCATGTTGTTGTGAATTGTGCACAGAATGATTGCGCTGTTTTCTGTCAACATTGAAACTCGCATCGGACTGTTGAAACGACATAAATGAATTGGTTTTGAATTGCAACTTTTGATTATTGAAGTACTTTTTTGAGCTATTGCATGCGAGTTTTCCCTTTTTCAAATCCCGATATCCCCAGGAGTACCGAAATATACCCAGCACACTGTATCGTGACATAAAACACCAACGTGAGAATCACAGCATGAAAAATGGCAAGAAATTTCAGCATCACTGAATTTACAAAAAGTTGACACGACTCACTTTGCGGCATGCTATCCGGGAAAGGTTTGAAGCTGAATGATCTAGAATGTGTGGCGAAGAATCAGTAGAATCACCAGAAGTAATGGACATAAAATTACAAGGGAAAAGAATCTTTAACTCGAAAAGTTGGCGTCATTCGGAAATGGGGTGTTTTTGTTGTAGAGTCCAATGGCCATATTCAAATATTTTATTAAAATTCCCGACTCCACACCTCTCAGCAGAGCCACGATATCAGTACATGCTTTGCAAGCAAGTGGCAATACAAATCTATTGGTCTCAAAAGAATACACTGTACAACCAGTCACCTGAAGGCATGCATACGATTCTGGAGTGTAGGAAGGGTTGTTTTTTGGAAAAAATCCAAATTGGAAGAAAAAGGAGCACAAAACGTTTGAACTTCTGTTGTCGTACTCCGATGATAACTCTCCTCGAATACGTTATCCCCTGTTGGAAGGCAGCCTTTCGGGACACAAAGCCCTCTTGAGGAGATACCTCGCCTTCAGAGCAGCAAACACCTTATTTTACTTTCTTCAGGAGTCATCTTGTGCTCGACATTGCATTGCCACGCCGAACACAGGCTGCGGTTCATCTCTGGTAGTTTTTTTAAATCGAACAAATAGTAGATCAGGTTCAGTGATGGAGAGGGAGGAGCGGCGGGAGCGTCCAGATATCCTATCGTTCTCAGGTTGCGGATAGGTAGTGAATTGAACAAATTGTGGATCAGGCTTAGTGATGGTGGTGTAGGACGGTGGGAGAGTGAAGCGATCCGATCGTTCTTTGGTTGGGGCTAGTGAATCCAAAAAATAGTGGATCAGGCTTAGTGATGGTGGGGTAGGGCCGGTGGGAGAGTGCAGCGATCCAGTCGTTCTTAGGTTTGGGCTAGTTCTTTCCCACAGCAGAGCAAAGCATTTCAGAAACACAAATGAAATTCCCATAATTGCTCACTCTGAAAGATTTGTATGCTAATGGCAACGGTCGGTGATCTGCCAGCCAGATAGGGACTTTTCGTCTGAAGATATACAAATGTTATTCTCTTCGACTCAGAGAATTGGAGCGGGTCTTATACAAATTCGGTAAAACCCCTCGATATACATTGGATTCAGTGACCTTCGTCCCAAAGCGTTTAGATGCGAAAAGGATATTTTCCAAAACTTGGGCTTGCGATCTACTCTACTCAAAGCGTTTAGATGCGAAAGGATAGCTTTGAGGTGGATCAAAACCGACGAATCACCATTACCCTGATAAATAAGGTCTTCGTTGGATATCGCTGCAGAAAGACACAAGCCCTTTCCAGCCTCACGTACATAAGTACTAAATTCGAAATGTTGATTTCAAACGTTCCAATGCACAGTAATCCATATTGCGTTTTTCGCCGAAATCAGAGTTTCATAGTCCTTCTCTTGGATTTTCATGCCGCCATCGGTCTGATCTACGGTATTAACCGAACAATTTTTGTGCGAGAACTATGTGATTTATATCGTCGTATTCGTGCAGAGTGTAGCAATAATGTAAACCGTTCTGTAAAATCTCTCGACCACAATGTTTGACGGCCCGTGAAACATGAGTCACTCCGATCGCTTAAACAACGTTGAGTCGAATAACGTAGAAAACGAGACGCCGACTAAATCATTCTGTTTCGTTCATATCATTGTTTGGTGTTTTACAACTAGAACCTCTTCTTGCCACAACTATTGAGGATCCGTATACTGCTGTATCTGGCCTCGTCATGCCAAATCCTGCCCCTTCATTTAATCCAGGAGGTATGAATCGTTTTGGTCGTTGATATTGTTGTTTATTTTTGACTTGGAGGTGCTGTTACGCTGGAATAAGTTGATATAACTGCGCGAAATTTAATGTAAAACAAGTTTTAAATCTATAGCTTGCAGTTAAGCCAAGGATTGCCTTAAAGAAACTACACATCATTTATGAAAGAGCAAGAGTACTGGAACAGCAGACTGATAGCCAGGTCTTCATAGCTCGTACTTCACAAGCGATTTTTTTACACGGTGGAATCCGTGGAAGGATTGAATTGAACAGCAAAAGCCCCGAGATTGACGACTTCTGACATCAATATCCAACAATGCGAATAGATTTATCCGCAAAATCGTGACTGGCATCAAGAAAGGACGATACAGCAAATTTCTCGCAAAATTCCATTTGCTAACGCGGATATCACAGAATCGTTTTAACCTATTTCTTAACAGATCTCAGTAATATAGAGTGCAATTGATTTGAAATTTTGCCCAAACACACCCAACACTTGCCCAAAAATTCGATCCTCAACCAACAGTCCAATACATTTATGAATCTTTAAACTAAATTCTCATTTTGCAAAATTCGCAATGTGCATATCGTTTTCTAATCGAACCGTTAAAAATGCCGAAAGAAGGTTATCAAGGTGAACAAACTTAATGCTTGAGGTTCACTTGGAAAAGGGCTCATTGGGACCCCTTCTCGTCGAGTTTAAGCCACATGGGACCACCAAGTTTTAGATATGAATTCAAGTGTTTATCGCTCCACATTATTGTTCTTCACTAACTTATCTCAGCTTGTGGGCCAAGTAGAAAGGTCCCCGTTGGAGTAGTAGAGTTGAAGTAACGAAATTAATAACACAAAAAAAAGGTTCAAGAAAATCGTCTTTGAACACCGATTTTAGCTTTTCAGTCCGAAGTTTGCCTTCAGGTGCGACAAGAATCCTTTATGCCTGAGTACCTTGTTTTACTTTGTGACATTACACAGCACACTGTGTCATCATACATATTTTCTTAAGAAAGGTTTCTTGACATTCACTAACCAATCGTATTTTCAATAAATATTTAATAACGAAACAATTTCCTGGAAAAGTCCATGAATTGGAAACTTTTGAGAAAACTTTTTGGAACCATCATGGTTTAAAGGCAACAACGCGGAAAGGGAATGCTGAGGGTCGCATATTGAAAATGTTTTTTGTTAACGATTGGTTGCGTTTCGAATCCTATAAATTGGCTGTGTTATGAATCTCATAAAAAGCGAAACAATTAAGAAAACGAAACAATGTAGAAACAAGGATAGAATCTAGTGCGAATAGAGGACGAGACTTCAAAGTGTAACGCACTGGGTCTTTCAAGAATCTTTGGACATAGTTGTCAAAAAACGTCTATGGTTGCAGTTTTCGTGTCTCAGTGGTTAAGCATCGATTTACAGCTCAAAATACAATCTCACTACACTTGTACATTGCCTAAAGTTCATTTTTTGCAAAACCGCACTTCCGTTGACCAGGCTAATGGAATCTTCGAGATTATTATTTGTAAAGTTGTTTTAAAATCGGATAGCTCTACACATTGGTTGAATTAAGGCCACAATTAACAGTGGATCACGTTTGTGGAAGTCCAGACAGTTTCAATGAATAGTTTGGATAATATATGTTTACGATGGCCGGAAGTACTTTGCTGCTTCTCTCCCGGGGTTGTAGATGCCAGTAAACGATGTTGTCATTAAAAACGTGAAACTGTCACGGGAGATGGTTTGGCATGGACTGACAGATGAAATTGAAATCTTGATTTGATAAGCTAGCATTCCCATTTAAAATTTAAATCATGCATCATTCGTTAACAAGAACTGAATTAATTAAATTATTGCAACATCAAACGCTGAGTACGGATTTCGATCTTGGCCAAAGAAAGGGATAAGCGAACAGTGAAATCAACAAAATTTCCGCATCCTTGTTTAACACGATACTTAAATCCCAAGTAAAATTTCGCTGATGAAAACAAGATAGCCTTGGATTAATTCTCTGTATTTTAATGATTTACTGGCAAAAGAATCCAGGACAGCATTTTTCTAGCGCAAGATATTGCCTCTGTTAGGATATTAGTTCAGAGACAGGCGCGACGATTCGGAGGACAACATAAGTTGCCTATATCTTCCTTGTTTTTAAAGGTAACAGCTTATCTTCCACAATTCAATCACCGGGACCAAATATTTCCCAGCCCTTGCAGGCGAACGCAGGAGGTAAATACATAATCGATTCACAATTTAATTTCGAAATTGGCTTGCTACAAACTAATTCTTGTATCACATTCGACGACAGATACTCTCACCATGGAACGATAATACTTGTTTTCTTTTCTCATCTGCGGTTATCATTGAATGAATTCCGCTAACACTGTACCACAAGTTGTTTATAACCAAATAAAAATACCCGTATTTTTCCAATATCGCAAAGAGAATTCCTTGTACGAAGTACTTTGACTGTGTGGTGGGACACTTTACCGGACTATTTTCGAAATATCCAATTTTGCGCCACGGCAGCGGGAATTTCTTCTCTTTCCTCCTTTGTACTCAAAGTTCTTTCTCTCATGCTCAGACTATCATACGTTGAGAACATTCAAGAACAAAAAACTTATGTAAAAACTCATAAAAATATTCGGTTGTAAACAAAATAAATTTGTGCAATTTTTTTGTAATATGAATCTCAATGTCCTACAATTGGAAGAGGTACTTCCATGAGTAGGCTTGCGAAAAAAAAACAAACACTGCTAAAACATTGGACATTGCCAAAATGCAGCTAGTCGAGGCGATAAATTGCTCCATGGTCTTATTGACGAGGCTGTAAAATAATTTTGCATTCTCAGTTAACTAGTTATAAAGGAATTTTAAGAACTCCAAAATATAGGCGTTTCCATTCAGAATATATTTTAAGCGCAGGTTTATCTTGCATTAATCCCCTCGGAATCTCATTATTATGCCCTTTATTTTAGAATCCCATTTCTTGCACAGATTTATAGCATGCTAGAAACAAAGTTATTGTCAAAAAACACCATGTGTTCCAAAATTGCTCTGAAAAGCATAAAGCTATAAGTCATATGTCAAAAACGTTTTAAAACGGAAAACTCTGCGGAAAACGAAAAACGTGTTGTATGCCACACGTATAAAAACACTGCGTCGTTTTTCTGGACGGACTGGATCTGCGTTTATCTTTATAACATGGAACTTTTCAAGTATCGAGTGTAGCTTATAAGGATATTTTCTGATCAGTAATGGCCTCTGTAGTATGCAATTTCAAGCAATAATAATTGCAGCGAAATGCTTCATCTATGCTTAAGGTGACAGAGCATCTTACACAGTTCAACCACCAATTGCAGTAAATTTCCTTTTTCGAAGACGATACATACAAAAAGTCATAGAAGCCAAATAATTTTCAAATTAAACGTTTAAAGATGAACTATGTACTTTCTGATAAAGGTCCATAAATAGGGATGACACAGTGAAGAAACTAGCGGGAGAACGGTTACCGAAAATGTAATTTTTTTCACATGCAGCGAAGGATTTTTGCATTTTTTTACACGTACAGGTGAGCGATAAGTCCCGCCACAAACGTGATTGTTTTACATTTTGATCTCGTTTTCCATAACGCTTGCTGTTGAGCAAGCGTTATGGCTCACAGCAATCGCTTTATATTTGAAGAACGTCTGTTGGGGGCAGTGTGGTGCCACGAGAGGATGCACTGTTATCAGTTTTGGAGTGCCATGAGAACAAAGTTTAATGCACCTTTCAACAAGGCAGCTCTTTCGAAGGAGAACCTCGAGAAATGGGAGAGGAAACTATTTGAGACTGGCTCTGTCCCGGACGCTATGCGTTCTGGCCGGACTGTAAGTCGCCAGACAGCAATTCCGGATGTGCGAGCCTCCGTGGACCGTTCTCCGACCAAGTCCACATACACACGAGCAGCCCAGCTCTGATCTTCGCTTGCGACATTTCAAGCCGTGCATGGTCAAATTGCCTTCTCACACAGATCTTGCTCACCATCAGCAAGCTTGACAGGACATGCTAAATGTGCAAGACCACTAACATCAACAAGTAACATTACTGTTTCTTTAGTAAAATTTCGTGGCGAGACTTATGTCCCACCCCAACTGGACAATTAACCAATATTTACGTAAATTAAACCTCTCTTTAATTCGTTGATTTTTGATTATTTTTTCTCCTTATAATAACGTAATAGCGTCTCGTTGAATACTCGTAATAGCCATGGTTCGTTCCATAAGGATTACGAACTGGAGTTGGTAATTATTACGATTTTGTTACGTAAGATTTTCGTTAGAAACTGGTTTTTCTCGAATTGCTATTCGAAAAAGAAGACCTGCATTTTTCCTTGGCTCTTTGCTGGTGTCTTGCGGGAACCCAGCTTGTTCAAGCAGTATCTCGCGGTATCCCAATCGCTCCTTGAGTGCATGTATCACTTATCTCATCTGTGACTGCTGAACTGGACATCCGGATATCACATTAGGATTGGTTTTGGTCTTGCACTTGAGCTTGCCGAAATTGTAAAAACAGTTTGTATCGATTTCCAAAAATTTCCTTCCTGTGAAGCCACACTTGCCTACCGCTATGCACACATTTTTCTCCAAATGTGCGTCTTGTACAATTCCCTATCGTTTCACCAAAAATGGAAAGTCAAATGCATGAAGGACAGAATATATACCCGATTTCCTGAAAACCGACACAGCTTTCGAGAATACTGCCATCTCTCGGAAGTGTGAGAAACTATTGGAGATATGTTAGGAACAACGTAATTACAACGTAATAAAACGTCTTAACTTTTTCGTTCAAAATTCGTTTACAAAAGACTTTTTCACAACGTAACTTTGAAAACGTTTAGATATTGCGGATAAAAAACGTTTTTTTACGTTTATTGGATCGTTGCGGGAATTTTTACGTCAATGTTCTACTAGGGACTCTGTACACGTTTTTATTGGCCAAAGAATAGCAGTATATACAATCGAAATTCAATCCCTTATCATTTAGTTTGCTATACAGACTTAACTCACCTTGTTCTTTCTTTAAAGGTGATGGCTTAACTTCTGGAAATGAAGCACTCGAACCTATCAATCTTATGACAACGTCGCATTCTCCAACATGTAATTGTTCATTTAAGCATTTACTAACAAAACGAATGGATTTAAATCATCTGATCCGTTTCTGTACCGGCAGGAATCGCAGCAAAGCGCTGAGGTGCACTTGGAAGGTCATTAACGAAATCACCACGTTTGATCAACAAGGACGGACTCGTTTTCATATTTTATCGCATACGAATATAGACATTAACTTTTCGTGCTGCAAACCTACTGAGGAGAGATGACAATAAAAAGATTTACGGATACGATAATTAATCTCACATAATATCACCAGCAGTAGATGTCTTTTTGCAATTGACTCACGTTTAGTTGACTTTTCTGGAAACTGTTTACGAAAATACAATGTCTCTAATATCACTAACAGCGGAATATTTTGCACATTTTTCCCGTTGCGTACATTCAACCGGGCAAGAAACCTAACTGACGCGAAACGCAAGATTTCGACTTTGGGAAAGCGTAACATCCACACTTCTCACAAATAGCGGGCGCGAGTTTATTGTTTTGCATATCTTGTAAGTATATTGAACACGGTCTGTGAAAATATTCTTGTAGGGCGATTCTTCAATTCTCAATTTTAATTGTCAACTTGTCATTTTAATGGAAATCAAATGGCGTTCTGAGTCATGAAACAGAGCTTTTGGATGATTTAAATGATTCACGTGATATGGGTTATCTCATTTACTTACATTGCCTTCAACAAATTGAAAGGTAAATGTGAAAAGTAAATCACACAGAAAAATTGACAAGAAAGGAAATCTTCAAAATATTGATTAAAAATTTAATAGATGTATTGATATTATTTATTCACGACTGTAAATATTTTTTGCTGGGCTCAATAACAATACTTTGTCTGTATTTCAAAATATCTAGCCTAGCCCCCGTCCGTTCCGATTTTTCGTCTTTTTCTTGCAAACAGACATCGTTGTCGTTTACGTTTTGATTAATCGAAAAAACTGAAGTAAATTATCGAAAAATTCCGATGTTGTTCTCGGCCAAGAAAGCAAAATACGGATATTACATGACATCAGGATAGTAGGATTGAGTCTGCTGCGAAGTCTTATCATCTCTTTGTTAAAATAGGTGAACAGTAAAATATCAAATGCACTTAAAGTAAGTGCCTGAAGGCGTCCGCAGTCCACTTTGCTGGCATCCCACTTGAAGGAGTCAATAACTTCCCAGCGCTAGTCAGCTCTATTGGAACATACCCAACAAATCTATCTGCGCGGTCTCAAGAAGAGATATTTCTAGACTTTGGTAGGCTTTTCCCTGTAGCGCCATACTGTTTACCCTCTCTGCCAAAAGCTTCGCAGAGAGGTGGCCAGCAGCGATGTGGTTGTATTCGCTCTTGGCTTTGAATTTGTTTTTTTACTTAGAACAACTATTTAGTCAGCTTAAAGTTACAACTGTACAACATGCATTCCTCTTATCATGCGATTTGAATTTCCATAACCATATTCCCAGAGGTGATTTGGTCATCTCTTTCAGGGATCATTGTTTCTACTTTGAACGCCTACCGTTCCCTGTAATTTTGACTGTTACGATAACAAAGGCCTGTTTGATGCAAACGGGTCATCTTGTGCACCCGTATCTATTCATGTGCTTGTCTTTCACTGTATTTAAATTTGTCATATTTTTCTTGAAATTAATGTTACTCGAAAACACGTTATTGGAACCCATTTTCATAATTTCCTCTTTTGCACAAAGAGAGCATAAACATCAATGAATTAGTGCATAAATTCAACAAACATTTCGCAGAAATATCTCCACAGAATCTCTCAACAGCATTTTAGGTGACTTAAAAAGCGGTTCCAAATTAAATGGTAAGCACCATGCTTTCTTTCATGCAATATGTGCCTATAGATGTGGACGACCTGTTTTATTTCTGGGAAAACGCCTGAAAACTCCTACACAGACAAAACCACTCTGAAATCAAATTTACGTCACATCGAGACTTCATTACAATGAAACGGCTGACTATATTTCTGGCTATACGAGTAGCTGACATTCCAAAACCTTTTTACTGATCCTAAGGATCCCGAAAGCTCGTAACTTGGAGATACCTCATCGAATATGGTAACAATGGGGATAGTCAATTTAAACTTAGATAAAAACAATTATCACATTTCCCCAGAAATGCACAGCCCGATATAAACAACATAACAAAACAATGTTTTCATTCAACACACAAACAAACACACACTTCCTTTTTAATGTGAGAAAATAATTCGTCCCACACGATATCAACCACGGCCGATGATACGGGATTTCATATCATATTAATTTCACAAAAGTATAAGGTGGCCGACCTGAAAAGAATTGCCGGAAATTTTGTGACACGTTCAACAAAAAACAAATGATAATTTAGTTATTTCTGGAGTTATCTTTATAAGAAGTAGCATGATGATAACATATTCAGTGTTTCTTTTTTGTTTGGGAAATGCGTCTTACTTTCAACGGTCGATGATGCAATCTTCTCACAAGTTCATGAATACATTCTTGAACGAATGCACCATGAGTACTTTACTTCGCAAAGCCGCGGTTTTGACATGCTGCACTTGTTCGCGATCATTTTAAATCAAGTACAAGTCCTGCTAAATTTAGAGAAGGTACTACGTCAAAAGAATGGTGAAACGCCTGCCAGGGATCTTTCTATTTTCATTGGATTACCTGCTCAAAAACACTCGTTATTCATCTTCTGGTTGTGTCTCCCACCCTGGTTTCAATATGAAACTTTTCCGTCAATATTTTATCGAACAGGCTAAATGATGATATTTTCATGGTCATATCATTCTAAACTGGCAGAGAAAATCTTCTCAATGTTCCAGTTTTTCTCTGAAAAACCAGTATACGAGTACATTTCTTCGGAAAGGCCACACATTGAATGCGAATTGTTTCTTTAATTCTTTGCGTTTTTGTTCAACTTTATTCACTGAATAGCACTTTTTTGAACGCAACTTTCCAGTGAAATACCTTTGTTTTTTGGACTCTTAGAAAACTTTTTGCGAAATACTTTCCCACACAAGCGTACAATTATTTGGAATTATAAAACTCAGCTCATTCAATTAGTTTCGGATGTGTAACATCAGTCACAGCAATTTTATTCTGGATCACACGAATGAAAAAAATAAACTGTTGAGTAAAATTGGCAATAAAAATCGGCCTAGCATTTATTTGCAGTCACGGCTGATGAGCTGTTGAAAGTCAAAGTGACTGAAATCAATGTATAGCGGCGGCGGAATTAATGTACTCATACATGCAAAAAATTGCGACCATTGAGATTTAGGAAAAAACTTTATGCAGCAGAAATTGAAAATTCTCCTTTGTAACCGAGGTCAAAATCTGACACCCCTGGAAAGCTTGGTTGCAATTTGGCGCTTTAATTTCTGCCGCCTGCATAAGAATAAGACGAAAGAAAAAGCGTTTCGAAGGCATCAGTTAGATGGGAAAAACACATGTGTGGGTACATTAATTGCGCCGCCACTATCCTCTTATTACCTTTTCTCTTTCTCATGGTAATTTGATTTTCGCAACACAATTTGTAAAACAGTATCTATATGGTTATTGGAAAAGGTATATGACAAGTTACGACACGCCTAGAGAAGGAATACTTCTGTGTGTTTGCAAGACATTTCAAACCATTACTTTCAACATTTCAAAAATGAGTTTAGTTTTACGGTTGAATTAATTGATAAAGATATATGATGCTGAATCATAGCAACCACTAGAACTTCTTCCAATAGGAACGGCTCCTACACGACTGAACAGCAAGCCAGATCTGCATTGTATGGGAAATACACGCATCGTATGTATATGCACGCATGCACGTCGTGATGTTTAGCTGGTTACATGGAGGGAGAATATTTCCTCAAAATTTTACGAATGCGCAACAGTACATGAGGTTTAGCCTTTCTGTACATGAAGTTTAGCCTTTCCAAGGATACTTCGATAAAACGATCGGATATTCACCGGCAGACTTGATGTCCTCACATCAAAGCGAACGCTTACGCAGAGACAACTGAGACAACTCAATTAATTGTCGTAGCCTGCATATTCTTTGAGCCTCTTTTTTCACACACGACTTTTGATCACTTATTCTAGTTTCAGATACGGACTTCCTCGGTAATCAACCATCATTTGATATTTCGGCGTATTATCAAACGTTTGCTGAGCAGCAACCATTTGATTATTCGGAGCTAACAACAGAATTACAAGGTAAATTATGTGATTGCTCATCTAGAGTTGCAAAAGGTTGCTTTCTATAAATGGGACTTTTTCACAAGAAATATCTAAACCGTGGGCGCGTCTGTTCATAACGAACACGCCCATATTCGCGCCTGGATGTACTGGATGTGGACCATGTACTGTTATTAATTTATGATTGCGAAATCAGAATATGATTTCCAAGACTGTCTCAAAAAATTCAGAAAAGATGTGGAGTACCACTGCCGCCTTTCACACACATCATCAGGGGTGGCACTTCAATTTAGTGTTTGGGATATCGTCTTTGTTGTGTGTTTTCAAGTGTTATTCCCGCCTTAAGTCGAAAAACTGTTTACAATTTACTATCTTTTTTTGAATAGTAGACGACGATGCGGATCTTCCTCATACTTCTTATTTTTAAACAATGCGCAATTGGTTAAACCGCTCATACCCTGTGATACAGCACACGCAGGAACCTTTGCAGGCCACTGCGGGAAACAAAGGAGTTTCACACAATACACACCTCATCAACAGTCTTCGAACGCAGGACTTATTTACGCATGCCGCCATTGAATCTAAGTGGCGCTTGAGCCTCAAAACATCATGACACTCGTGTGAGGCGTGAAGTTGCATCAAGCCCTGTTGAAATTAGATGGACCCTGCAATACTTAACAAGGCCTTTAAAATATCGCCTATGTTCGAGGACTTTTGATAAGCTCCGTATATGCATTATCCCTATACAGAGAACGAATTATAATGTAGGTATCACAGAGAACTATCGTGGGCCAACCTCCTATGTTCTGACAATGTTCTGTGTTTAACGGTCGAATTAATTGGTAGATATGTATATTGTTTGTAGATCACTTTCGGCGCTTGTGCCGACGAGACGTATTCTTATCAGGAACTTTTGATAATATCACAACGCCCTAGAATCCGGGGCGATTCACTTGAGACGACTCCTGTGTCCTCTTATTTTAGGACCACTGAGATCATTTAACTGTCGTGACACTTGTCCTCTTATTTCAGGACCACTGAAATTACTCATTTCCCTTTTATTAGGGTTATATGTAGTACATTGAGAAATCGTCCTATTATTTCAGGACAGCCAACACCAATCCCTCTTCTCTGGGATATAATTGAACTTCAAACTTTACACTGGTTATATGCCGAGACGTTGACTCGAAATTCTGAATAAGTGACAACTTTCTTCCAAAGTGCTCTGTTACTCTTTTCACCCAATGAAAAGGTATCCCTCGGGAAAAGCTCATGAGACCCATAGAAGATTAATGTCTCAGCAACCAAAGGCGATGGCTATTGGAGCCAGCCTTGAACACAAAAATCCCCGAAATTTTTTTTCACGTTGGTTCCCGTAAAGTGTAATGTTTGCAGCACTGGATGTGATCCAAATCAAAATTCAATCAGGTCAAAGTTCCCCGTGGTCCACTCAAGATCACACTATACGTATGTTCTCCCAAATGTTCCCCAAGTGTTCCCCCATAAATTAATTCAGTTTCCTCTCATTAAAAAATATCACGACAATCAAACCTGGATCCCAGCGTTCGAGTTCGTTGCCCCTCGAGAGAGAGAGAGAGAGAGAGAGAGAGAGAGAGAGAGAGAGAGAGAGAGAGAGAGAGAGAGAGAGAGAGAGAGAGAGAGAGAGAGAGAGGCAACACCCAACAGAATCAGACAGGAATGATCAAGGACCTCAGCATATCGACAATGGTGGATTTATTTGTGTTATCAAACTAAATGATTGGTTGTTCTGCCCAGATATTGAACTGCTAACAAACAGTCTAGATTTTGCAATCCATGTACGTGTAGCACCAAAAAGTAAACAAAAATCTCACTAATTGGCTTTTCTGCACTACTCATACCAATATCCTATCCACTGTCATCCGCCACCGCGTATCCGTTCGCGCTTGTAAAAATCACTGGTTATTCTTGTTCCAAAGATATTTACATCTGAAGCTGCTAGCTCTTTCATAAAACCTCTATCTCCCGTATGCCATTCCCCATAGAATTGAAAGATGAGGGAGGCCGTTTGTAGGCAAAAGTGTTGCTCGTAATGGAGCCATTTCACGACGTGAATTTTTTTTGACAGTCACAAAATCAATGTTGGTACATCACCTTAATCACCGCCAGCAGGCCCTCCTGCATATTATAAAAGACATCCAACAGCATTTGCCAACGTTCCCTGCGCACTGCAGAAGCCGCATCCGGAAATGAGAATGTTCAAGAAAATTTGATAAGTGGAGTCCATCTATACATCCCGAAAAATTTCCTCCATGATGCTGCTTTACAAACGACATGGGATGAAGATGCGGGTGTCCGAAATCACGCAATTCCATCCACTTCTACTCAGTTTGAAAATACATATCCTTCTTTTCTGCAAAATACAACCATGGTATAGCATTCTGCTGCTTCATATCACTCTGACTCACCTTTACGAATAACGAGAAAACATCACAAGTGATGTCATCGCTAAGAAGTCGTCGTAATCGGTTTTCACAAATCATTCTGTATCGTTTTTCACATGCGACTCTGTATCGTTTGCATATGGTGATCCAACCGAAGTGAGTTAAGCGATGATTCGGTTGTCTTTGATCTAAGTGGCCGTCCATTATCAGACATAAATTTTTTTATTCAAGATGCGAAAAATTGATCACACCGGTACAGACGCTTCTATTACGGCCAGATGTTTTCCACGTAAAATACAGTTTGCGAATACTGAATCACAAGAATCTGCAAATCTGAACCAAAACTACTTCTGTAAGAAATACCGGCTGAAAAAATATCGGTGAAATGCAGATCAGAAGGTTTCTATCCGCTTCTTCACACAGAATTAGATTAGGTTGTTAAGATTTGATTCTCATAACTAAAATTATGAATTACAGTTGAAGGACAGAAAAGGGGACTTCCGTATATTGAGGACGATACTTTTTCAAATAAGCGAAACAAAGGTAAATTCAGTAGTGTATGATTTCACCAACACTGAACAATAACATCATTTGGTCACATTCGCTAATCAAGAATCTAAGGATCGATGATCCGATTATTGAAAACCATTGTCAACTAGGCTGAAATTTTGGTAAAGGTCAATTTGTGATGGCGCATGCTGTCGTTTTGCAAAATGCGTTAACAAGTGTTCAGGTTTCAATTTAGCGCATAAACATTTTAACGGTATGGTTTCTATAATTGGATGAACATTATGATTGGAAAATTATGGATAATCTTCATGGTTTCACTTTTTATACTCAGACTACTTTTTGGAGTTAATGCGAGATATTTCAGCGGCGATTTTAGCCCTCGATTAAAAAGATTGCTGTTAAACTATGTTTTACGCTCACATATTCGTAACTCTCTATCAGTGTCAGTTGTCAGTCTGTCGGTCTTTGGAAATTGCTGTGATCGAGAACTGCATTTTAGCAAAAATTATTTTGATTTCGTTTTTAGATTGCATACAACAACATAACCTATAAAACGATTTTTGCCGGTAAAAATTTACATGTGGGTCATCACATTACTGTTCTGTGGCTGGAACAAGATCGAATGCTTTTCTGAGGTCAATGAAAATAGCGTGAGTTGAAATGCCACAATCCAAGGCCACAGCAATATCATCAACAGCACTTGTGTTTCGCAGGACATTTTGGCACGAAAACCAAATTGGTTGGGGTGGAAAATGTTCCTGTCATCAAGGAAACCACGGATATGTGTTGCCAAGATCTGTTCAAAAAGTTTCGAGCATACGCAAGTTAAAGATATTGGGCGGTAGCTGTCAGGTCTCTCAGGCGGGGCATCTTTCTTCTTAATGGGGATAACGATTGCTTTTTTCCAATCCAGTGGGAGTTCACCAAGGGCCAAAATACGAGAGAAAAGTGCTCCAGCGCACCACTCAGGGAAGGTGCCAGTTCTTTTAGCAAGCGACCAGGCAGTCCATCGGGGCCTTTGCTTTTTTGGGATTGATTTTTCGAAGGATATTAGCAACACCATGGACTGCAATCTTTAAGATGGGCGCCACTTGCTGAGAAGTGTCCACTTCCACTGAGAACTTTATTCTGTTTGGATGCTTGCTTATGCAACGCTTGCAAAATAGTCATTTAAGACAGTGGCAGTTTCACTGTGAGTTAAGGCCAACTGCCCATCAGGGGTATGTAGCGGTGGAATTGCATTCGATTCTTTCAAAGACCTGAGATATTGCCATACTTTTCGGGAATATTTGTCCTCCAATGCGTTGTTCACAAAAAATGGAATAGGACTTAATTTAAATCAGAGCACTGCGGGCGTAGCGCGTTGTACTTCTCCTGATCCATAGCCAAGCCACTGCGCTTGAATTTCGCGTGGGCGCGTCTTTTGCGATTCAGCAATTGACTCAAATTGTAATTAACCCACGGAAATTTGCTAGATCGCTTAACTCGTCTCAAAGGTATAGCAGAATTAATGGAAAGAAGGGTATTTTTTATCGTCATCCAGCTGTCTTCGATGGAACTGAGGTTAATATAGGCAGGTTGGAGTGGGGGGTTGGTCAATGGCAAGTTGTTGACATGGCGCCAATCAACAACCGAATAATAATGCCAAAATATAATGCCAAAATGTACCGAATCTAAGTGAGAAATTGTTCCATGTTGAAAAGATCGAATGGACCAGGCGGTAATATAATTTTGATTCTCAGCTAACTTGATACAAGAATTTTTGGAACTCCAAGAAAGGCATTCCCATTCAAAATATATTTTGCAGGTTTAACTTGCATAAATCCCCTCGGAATCTCATTTTGCCCGTAATTTTACGATCCTATTTTCTTGTCACTGAGTCAGAGCAGACTATTCGTTACAAAAAGACACCATGTGTTCCAAAATTGCTCTTAAAGGCATTACCCTATCAGTCATATGTCAAAAACGTTTCTCAAACTGAAAACACTGAAGTGTAGAATCCGCCATCCTTATGAATAGATTTTGATCTTGCTCAAAAATATTGTGTAAATTAAGGGTTACGCATAAACCGAATACGATGTGGTTTTCCAGGATCGACGGGTGCTGCATTTAAATTTATAACTTGCACCTTCTCGGGTATCGAGTGTAGCTTTACGAGGATACTTTATGATCAGTAATGGCCTCTGCAGTATGCATTTTCAAGCAACATACGATGTGCGATAAGTTCCACGACTGTGGCGATTTCTTGGTTTTTAGTTAATGCTAGTTGTTTTTTGTTTTCGAACAAGCTTCTTTGTTCTTTTGGGGCCCAGCAGACCAATATTGCCATCTCTGTGTATGGTGGTTGCCCACTGCTGGACCAGGAGAATTTGGTCGTTTTGGACACTGGCCGAAATTCGGTTCTTCACAGACAAAGAACAGAAAACATCATTGGTTTGGTTTTTGACAGGTCGTGGAGAAAAGGGGGCCGACATCCATCCGCCACTGATCGAAGTTTGAGGGGATGATTCCCTGGCCTGCTGCAGGGGTTTCAAGTGGGTTGCTCTTTTTAAGAGGTGTAAGCAGAGTGTTATCGACACCCTCCACAGCTGCTGGCTGACTGCATTTGCAACTGAAGAAAAAATCGGGTGTCTGAAGGAGCTTGTCAAGGACGATCCTCGGGAAATTGATCTGTAGGATGTTGCAGTGGCCGTTGACATTTTGGGCAGTCTAGGCGAAGGGGGTCATCACACTGCACTTCTTCCAAGAATTTCCTTGGAAGCAAATGCTCGCTGCAATTGCCGTCTCAACCATGACAACGCTCCACCACACTCAAGGACACTTCAGCTTGGAGTAGTTCACAGAAACAGAAATCAAAATCCTTCTGGCTGTTCGCCAACCTGAAGGATACTCTCCAAGTCCAAAATTATCTAGCAAATTCTGCTCTTAATTATGCCGTTTATCAGTTGTCTAGGAGGACTCAGCCTAAATCCCTCTAAGGGTGCACAAACGATTGGGAGAAATGGTGGCTTACATGAATGAAAAAAGAAGAAGATTGAGCCTAAAAATAAAACCAGAAACGGGTCTCTGAACTGCCTAGCTTGTCCCACAATCAAGGCAGTCCTGGAAGTTTTTGATCGACCTGCGAACATTGCAGCGAAATGCTCTTTCTACATTGTATGCACAAGGTGACAGAGCATAATGCATTGTTCAACCACCAATTCCAGTAAATTTCCTTTTTCGAAGACGACAAGACAAAATGTCATAGATGCAAAATTATTTTCAAATTAAACAGTTATAAATTAACTAAGTAGAGATGACACAGTGAGAAACTGGCGGGAGAACGGTGTCCGAAAATTTGATATTTCACATACACAAGCAGCGAAGGATTTCAGCATGGATTTTTGCATTTTGTTACCGTGCAGGGTGGACCACAAGTCCCGCCACAAAAGCGATTTTGTGGTCTTTACCTTTTTGATCTCGTTTTTCTGCAGTTGGACAAGCGCAATAGCTGACAGCGTTGCCTTACAATTGAAGAGCGTCTATTGGGAGCAGTGTAGTGTCCACGATAGGGTGCATTGTCATCAGTTTTGGAGAGACATAAGAAAAACAATTTATGTACCTTTCAAAAAGGCAGCTCTCGTGTAGAAGAACCTCAAGAAGTGGGAGAGGGAACTTGTTGAGACTAGCTCTTCGCTGGACGCGAAGCGTTCTGGCCGGCCTGTAAGTCGTAAGTCGCCGGTCAGCACATCCGGCTGTGTGAGCCTCCGTGCTCCGTTCTCTGACCGAGACCACATGCAAACAAGCAGCTAAGCTCTGATCTTCACATGAGACCCTCAAGCCGTGCAAGGTCAACGAGCTTTCTGATACTGAACTTGCTAACCATCAGCAAGCTTGCAATGCCGTGCTGAATGTACTGGACTACTAACACCAAAAAGTAAAATTGCTGTTTCTGTAGTAAAATTTGTGGAGGAACGTATGGCCCACCCTGTACATGTTTTTATTGGCAAAATGATAAATAGCAGAAGTATACAATCGAGATTCAATCCATTGTCATATAGATTGCTACAGAGACTTCATTCAGCTTCTTTTTTCTTCAAAGGTGATGTCTCAACTTCTGCAAATCAATCACCCGAACCTATCAATCTTCTGAAATTGCCGACTTCTCAAACATCTATTGTTCATTTTAGTATTTACTTTCAAAATCAATGGATTTAAATAATTTAACCCTTTCTGTAACGGCAGGAATTTCAGCAAAGTTCCGGAGGGGTACTTGGAAAGCCATTAATGAAATCACAACATTTTATCGACAAGAACGGACTCCTTTTCATATTTTATCGGACACGAAGATAGAAATTGATTTTCGCACTGCAAACCTACTGAAGAGAGATGAGAATAAAAATATTTACGGATAAGATGTATCTTACACAATATCACCAACAGTGGATGACTTTTCGAAATTGATTCACTTTTTAATTGACTTTTTTGGAAAGAAACCTCTTCTCTCTCAGCTCACTCAATTCGTTTCGGCACTGTGTAACTGAAATCAATGTACGTATACTCTTATTTACTCATTTCTGGTTCTTGTTATTTCTTGGCAATTTGACATTCGATAAACAAGTATTTGAATGGAGTTTCCAGGTGTATTGAAAAAGGTATATGACAAACACCGATACTCTGGAGAGGTCATACTTCTCTGTGCTTGCAAGCCATTTCAAACTGTGGCTTTCACCTTGAAAATATGAGTTTAGTTTTACGGTTGAAGTAATTGATAAAGAATATGTTGCGGGATCATAACAACCACTAGAACGTCTTTCAATAGGAACGGATCCAATACGGCTGAATGGCATACCAGGACTGCATGATAAGGGAAATACACGCAATACTTTCGCTGCCTGGGTTCGTCGTAATGTTTAGCTGGTTTCATGGAGGAATAATATTTCCTAAAAATTTTACGAACACATTACAGATTTCGATCAGCATCAACAATCTTAACTTGCATGAGATTTGGCCTTTCCACCAAGGATACTTCGATAAAGCTATCTGATATTCGCCGGCAGACTTGATGTACTGACAGCAAAGCGAACGCTTCCTCAGAGGCTGAGACGACTCAATTGATATGCGTTGCGTGCATATTCTTTGCGCTCCTTTTTTCACACACGTGTATACACTACTTTTGATCACTTATTTCAGTTTCCTATGCGGACTTCTTTGCTCAGCAACTATTTGATAATTCCGTGTATTATCAAATGATTGCTGAACAGAAATCACTTGATAATTCGGAGCTAGCACCAGCAGCAGAACTACAAGGTAAATTATATGCGTTTGGTCATCTAGATTTGCATAAGGTTGCTTTCTAAATCGCACTTTTTAACAAGATTTTTTGCCCAAAAATCACAAATCCTGGGCGCGTCTATAAACAACGAACACCTATATTTGCAGCAGGAAGTCCTGAATACTACCGACTGTTATTAATTTACGATTGCGAAAGGAGAATAAGATTACGCCTTTCTCACACATCGTCAAGGATGGCACGTCAGTTTTGTCGTTTTGGTCTTTGTTGTGTGTTTTCATGTGTTATTCCCGCCTTAAGTCGAAGAACTGTTTACTATCTTTGTTGAACAGCGATGATGCAGATTATTCTCACATATTTCTTATTTATGGCTCTGAAGTCTCAAATGTGATGTCACAATGGCACATCATTGTGCAGCAATGCGCAATTGTTAACACCGCTCATCCGCTATGATACATCGCTCGCAGGATGTTGTGGTGTCATTGCCGGAAACAATAAAGTTTCATGCAGTATCGCATTGTCCAATTATTGAGATCGTATAAGAAAGTAGGTATCACGCAGAACCATCGTGGGACAACCTCCTGCGGGAAAATGTTCTGTGTTTTAATGTTTTGTATAATTATTAGATAGATATATGTGTGTGTATATGCATTCCACAATCTGTAAAACATTTTAAACAGCTGTGAAAATTGTCCATAATACTTTTAGCCGACTGCATATAAGCATTATTCTCAAAAGCACATGGAATTGTTGAACGACTTTAATTAGGTCCAAACATCGATTTTTCGAAAAACAAATTTACAAAGCGGCGGCGTTTTAATTCATCTGATATCCAATCTAAGAGCAGTGGTTCGATATTTAAATGCATTCCCGTCTAGCCTGTTATATGATTCGGTTAAACTTTATTTTGAGAAGTTTGAGAAGTTTATTTATTGTATTGAATATCTAAGGGTTCATAAGCAATACGTTACAAGTTTCTCTTAGCGACTGCTGGAGGTTTATGAAAAGTTTTTGATCACAAGATTTGATAAAAACAGCAAAATTGCATTTTTCCTATGGCCAAAGACTTTTGGGCTACCTTGTATGAAAATCATCCATGTTTAACCGTTTCTCGCTCCTGGCTCGGCTCGTTTACAGCATAGAAATTATTGGCTTTCTTGTCCACAGCTGAATTGGTGTTTACGTTTTCCCTAATTCAGCGCAAATTTTGTGTTCTACAAATTGAAAATTCAACATGAGATATCAAACCACAAAGAAAAGTGTGTCATTTGAGGCTCGCAAGTCAATCTGTATTTTTGCCTCTCGCAAGGTCGTCTTTTAAACAATAAGTTCGCTGGACAAACCTTGTTGGGCTTGTTTTAATCCATTTATCGGGCGACATATCCTCCTTGAAGGCATGATTTGGAAATACTAAGGAAACACGAGTGAAAATTGAGATTATGTTACTGGGATTGAATTTACCAAGACACCGTCACAGAGTTCTCCACCCAGCAAGGCCGTCAAATACAAGTAAGAGAAATCAGTTCGGTTTATTCATTACAGACAATGGAGACCAAATCACCGACGGAACTCCTCCCAATCTGGATTCATTTTGGCAGAATTATTAGTCAATGTTAGTAGAATAGTTAGTAAACATTACCTATGCCATGCATTCAAATCATTCAAATTATCTCCTTTAATGTATTCATGTATTAGTTTCAATGGTATTCAACATTTAAAACTGGTTAAGACGTGCTAACAATACCGGCATGTTATTGACATACGGTTTAAATATGTATTTTTTTAAAACGTAATCCCAGACTGTTACATGTGCATGATTATTTCCTTTACTACAAAGGGTGTTATACCTCTCTGTTGTTAGCAATAGGTATTAAATGAAGCGGGATCCCAAACAGAAGGAACGGTGTGGGAACAATAGATGACCATCTGGATTTATTTAGTTTGAATTATAACAGGATTCCAACCATACATGTAGATGTGCTTTGCCATAAATTCGGTCAAACGGTCTCAGCTATTTCTGAACAAACTTATGCTAGATTAAATTCCTCAAGTTTGAATTATTTTCCATGTGGCCAATAGGCCCTCTTTTAATCTTTTTACCCTTTGAAGAAATCCTATGAACATTGTGTTTAACAATTTTATACAGCTCCGCAACGTCACGTAAATATGTTGGCGCATTGACAGGTTTCCAACTTATTTATGTAGATTCCGCAGTAGTTTTCGTAAAAGTACATGGTGGCATAATTGATCAATAAATTCTCCTTTATTCGAAACAAGGGTCAATAATAATAGTTGCTAAAAATTCTCTCTCTTTTACAGATCATGAGATATTGGCGATTTTTTCTCCGTTGTTAGTTTATGTGTTGTTAGTTAGATGTGTCATGATGTTGTGTTTCTTGTTGAATACAAAATTTGTACAGGACTCTGATCATAAAATTCACTTTTTTCCAATCAATGATTCGATTTAAACTGACTAAAATGTTGAAAATGTAAAATTTTAATCTTTTACACTTTTTATAGTTGTGCTTATTGTGCTTAATCTTTTAGACTTACTTCGTATTTGCAACTATAGTTGTGTTTCGTTGTGTCTTTTTCATTGATTTTTTCTGTTTAAACATATATTTGATCTTAAGTGATACAATTTTGATTTGTTTGTGTCTTACTTGAATCTGTTGCACGACATATCCCTTGGCACGAACTGTCTTCACCCATTCTCACAATTCAATAATCCAAAAACTGACAAGGAATCAAATCAGAGTGCCATGCGCATGTTATCATGGGTTTCCAATTTATTTTTGTAGGTGCCGCACAAGTTTTCGTAGAACTACAGATGAAGAATTTATCAATAAACTGTTTTTATTTTAAAAAAGTGTTGATCATGTGTTGCAAAAATTTCGCTCACTTTTTCTGATTGTCATCATGAGAAATTTACTATTATTTTTTCACCTTGTTCGTTTATGTTTGCTTGGATGTGTACATTTCTTGTTTATTATATGTTGTATACAAAATTCGTTAAGGAAAATGATCTTAAAGTGCACTTTTTTCCTGATTAGATTTAAACTGACCAAAATATTAATTTTTAAACTTTTAATCTTTTAGACTTGTTGTTGTGTTAGACATATTTTAGTTGTGTTTTATTGTGACTTTTTCAATTATTTTTTTCTTTTTAAAGACATTTTTTATTTTGAATTGTTTGATTTTGATTCGTTAAGGTTTTTTCTTTTCAAACACATTTTTGATATTGAATTGTTTGATTTTGATTCGTTAAAAGATTTTCTTTTCGTTTTAAACATATTTTTGATTTTGATTCGCTTAAGTGTCTTACTTGAGTCTGTTGCACTACATATCCCTTGGAACGAACGGTATTCAACCATTCCCATTTTAAAGAATCCACAAAGTGATAAGGAATCAAATCAGGATGGGCATGTCATGGTTTGCCTTTCCGAAAACAAAAACACTTGTAACCGAAAAATCCAACACAGATTTCCGCCCCGACTGTTCGGAAATTCCAAAAAAATCTAATTTTAACCAACTGGGATCAGATTTGTAGGATGTGTCGCGTTTCTCAGCAGTTTGCTGTTTACTGTCGCCATGGAGACGAGATGATGCCATAGGTTTGTGCAAAACAAAATGTTCCGTTAAAGAAGAAATTGACCAAGAAAACAGAACTCATGAAAGCATGAACCAATGGTTCAAGACGACGGCTTGGCTGTGCGAACTGTTCAGGTAAATTAATATCGAAACGATTAATTTGGATTCCTAGATTTCCCCTTCATGAAAACGTATTGTCTTTTCATCATTGAGCTCACAGGCATAGTTTCATTGTCAAGACAGTTTCACTTACAAACTTGAACTATAACATCTAGCCAAAGACGTAACTTTAAAATTGAAGATTTCTTGGTGTTTAATGATTCTCACTTTATGTTGCCAACCGTTTTGTGTGTTTGTGTTGGCATGCTGTTATTTAAAATATGCTCTTGTGGCTCCTTTTCCATACTTGAATTTCTCTTTGATATGCAAGATTTCCCAAAACTCACATGACAACCAGAGAAATGTGCATTGCAGGTTTGAAGCAAATCTAGAAACTTGGAACGGAGTTTGTTCCAATTCGAATGGATAACACCTGTAGCAGGTAGCCTACCCAATCTGAACCTGAAATCTGTAAAAATAGCCCCACAAGAGAAGATTGAAATCTAGCAAATAGCAGGGGTTGTCAAGTGACTTTTGGGAAACTCTGTATAGAGAGTGAGTCACCTCGAATGTTGGTTTTTATCGATCGCAGTTTCCGTGAAAACTGCCGCACCTACAATTGTTGTGCAATGGAGTTTTAAGGGTTACGCAAAATCAGAGGCAATATTACAAAAATATTATTCTCCAATTTGCCGCGCCTTCTTGACATCTTAATATTCCTAGTTGAAAAGTAACACTAGCATTGTGTTGGCAATCATAAAAAATTCGCCTCGGGCGCCATAGGCAATTCTCAGCAGGAAAACTTAGTTTGAGCATCTGCCATATGATTCGCGTATTTTGGTGTGTTAATCAATCGATAATTTTCTGAAGAAACTAGCAATGTCTCTTAAATTTAAATAAATTATTGTTGTGAACTCACTCCGTGTATGTCGTTTTGTGATTGCCCAATCTTCATATTCCTGGGAAGAAATAATTCACCTGCTTGACTTTTTTCTTCTCTCAACGGCCCGCGTAACCAAGGTGGTCCATGTGCAAACAAGAAATAGCCAGCAACAAGGTGTATCATGGCCAACGAATTGCAGCAGCCTGCTATATATCCAATGGAATGCGCCATAGAATCATTGTCACGGCCATTCGTTCGAGGCTTTGCCATGGTACCCCGTTTCAGTATTGGCAACATTGATAGTTGGGGCTTTTCCAAAAATATGTTAAGAAAAGAACATGTGAATAATTTTCTGCCTGGTTTCGAAAGGGTAACTACCCCACGCCGTAATTTGTCCGTCTTACTCAGCGCGGTTTGTCAAGACACTCAATACTTTAAATGTGTCTTTCCGCTTACCATCCGCGACAGGAGTTCTCGCTCGGCAATCATATATCCGTTGTCACTAAAAATTGACCACTACATCGGAGAAATCTTCGTTCACATAGAGTTCTTCCTCATTTGTTTGCATCGAGTGTAATTTTACATGTAAATAGCTCATGAGTGTCACAGTAAAAAGGTTCATCCCTTAATTCGAGCACATATATTTAATAATTCAAGCAAAATGAAATGCAAAATGCCGATGGTGACCGAATGTCTCACAGTTAAATATGCCACACAGTCTCTAAGATGGAGATTATTTGTAAATTACAAATTATAATCTTTGTGTGATGATGAAAGTTTAGAAAGTCTATCGAAAATAAAGGCATTGAACTGCGCATGTTCCTTTCAATCGGAATCTCAAGACAATGAATCATCCAGTAAATTTGGTGTACACAACAACAAAAAAAGACGGCTTAGCATTTGAGTTTACAAAATTTTCGAGATTCCTCCGTCCAACCAATAATATTTTAGCCAATTAACCTTTTTAAATATAACAGCACAAGGTCGATTGTTTATTCAGTGTGTTAAAATTTATCTACGTCTAATCGTTACAACCGTTCTATTTATCCAGACAATGGTAACAGTGAAATCGCGTTAAACCTTTCTGAATAAAGTAGTCCCGTGACATGAAATGGGCAACAAGGAATTTGAGCGATTTTTTTTAAAATTGGCACAAAAGTTGTGTTTCCTGAAACTTCTGCCAAATTTCAGAAAAATAGTCTCGGTTTGTATGAGTGAAAATATAGATCGAACAGGAATTTACCGGACAATTATGAACTTTTTTCGGCTTTAATAACGCCAGTGCGGAATATTGCTCGGTCAAAAATCTTATATGAGTTCGGCAATTAGCTAGTCACTGCAATAAGGTATTGGGTGCACCACATTTGATGGAATAATCGTCCTGCCCCGATTCATTGTTTCAGCTACTCAAAATGTGCTCCATCTGCAGTGACACAATCGTGGACACGCTGGTCTCATTCCTGCAATACATTGCTGATCATTGCAGGCGTGATGGCATTATAAACCCTAAAATGGCCGCCCGTCGTTCTTCTAAGTTGTCTGGCCGAGCTTGTACCTAGTCTACACATATGATTTCAGGTGTCCCCACAAGAGAGAGGCCTGGTGACCTCGGAGGCCACGACTTCGGCCCTCCACGGCCAATCAACCTTCCTGGAGGTTGCTCATTGAGGTCGTTGCGGGCAAGGACTCTGAAGTTAGCAGGTGCGCCATCGTGTTGAAGGAAACAATCATTGGCCGTTATCTGGTGGTTCACTCTTGGGAACACTTCCCCCAAGAGTAACTGCATTTACCTTTTTTCAATGAGATTCCCTCCAATAAAAAACGGGCCGATGACTGAATCGTAAAAATTGCAGTCCAGGCGTTAATTTTCTGGATATGCTAAGTGTGGCTTTCCTGATGGAAGATGTGTGGATTTGTTCTGTACAAAAACCTGTGCCAGGAACACGTTCAACCGCGCAAAGCAAGCAGTCGGCATACCGTGTATGCGACCTGGCGAACGTGGCAACGAACATTGGCGGCGGGTGCGATTATTCAGAAATTTTGAACGTCGTCCTCCTTCGTCTTCGAGTCAAACGCCGGAACGAAAAGCGGTCAACCGTTTTCTATCTACCGCTGCGTTTGCCGCAATTCAAACACGCATTCTGCATCATGTTCCAGCCTCGAAGGCACTGCCTGCGAATGAATGCGGAGCAAAAAATCGGGTTGAAACCTAACGATCAAACCTGGCGGACATCTGAAGTGTTAATTTTTATTTAAACTGTATATGGAAAATACAAGTTATCAGCCTCTGTTTTGTCGGTATTTCGATGATATCACCCTGTTTTAAAATGGTATTTCTGAACTTAATTTTGCAAGATCATTAGAAAATAGACATCAAACTGTAAGAATAGAAAAGAAGATCACACACGGAAATCACACCAAAGGTCCCGTTGGGGCACACTAGCGAGACATCAACGGCGAACAGATACACAGTATTCCAGGATCTCGAAGAAATAGGTTTTCCACAATGAAAAATGGCAAGTGTTTTTTATCACAAGTTTTTCGGCAGGATCCGATTGAAGGTTTGGCTTTTTCGTTAACCATGAATTCAGTGTCCAAAATGGACTTTCCGCCTTCAAAGCTGCCATTATGCTCAAACTCAGCTGGAGTCAAAACCACAGGATTGACTGCAAACTGACAGCCTGCTCTGCCATATCTCGCCGCAGAAAAAGGCTCTTCCAACAACCCAAGGCGGCCTTCAGTCACTAATTAATCTATGAAGCTTTGGTGTGTTTTTATTTCGGCAATTTGTCTTCTCTGACCGAAGATCCAAACTGAAAGTTAAAACCTGTGCTGGACGTTACATGCCCCCTCCCCAGTTTTTTCGTGTTGACCACGATGACAAATGCGGCTTCAGAACACAGAAGATGCATTTGTCACTCGTAAACGATTCAAGGCATCAAATACCAAAAACGTTTGAACCAAACAAAGAAATTTGGAAGCAACGACAAATGCAACAAGATTTAAAGGTTCGCTTCCAGGGAAGCCATTGTTTTGTCTTTTGCGGTGCAGAAACTTTGGAAGTGATTTTCAGCACAATTGTAAAAACTGCATAACCAGGAAGTTCGGCAAAATGATGAAATTAAAAGTGGCATGTGTGGAAGATATGAGATGAGTGGTGAGGAGAGTGATTCATGTCAACTTTGGTGCGATGAAAACGGTAAGCAATTTCCGATGATGATTGGATTTCTCTAAATATCTGTTGGAAGTTTTCAACCAAAATACTCGTAGAATGTCATCCGAACTCAGTTTCTGTTCATTATGCTCTTTGCACCCAAACTGGCACATGATAGGCTTCTGAGAGGAGAGACAAACATTGGGGATCCAAAATTCCTGGGAAGGAATTGAACTATGGAGAACACCTGTTGGGAAATATCTAAAAAATTATTGCACTGTATTCAAGGATAACAAAAATACACGGGTGTGCTGCGGAAGTTTTCTACATTCACATGAAGCGCAGTAGGTTACACGAGGAAATGACTTCCGGATTTGGCAGTTTTTCCTGTTTTTGTATAGTTGTACCCTTGGGAAAAGGTCAGGGGTAGTCTTGGTCGAAGGTTAGGGGGTAAACTTACCTCTTGAGCATCTCTGGTTGCAGTGATAAGAAGCAGAGCTACGTGTACGGCCGTATACCTAACTTCCACTCACACACTTCAGCGCTTCAACATGGCAGCCAGTTTAGCATATGGATGAACGCTTACCAGCAATGGAAAAAGAATAGCGTTGTGAATAGAAATTAAAGTTTCACAACACCAATCTACCCAACAAATTGGTTGCTGTTTTGTAGCTGTGAGTGTAAATGCTAATGGAAGGTCGGGCTCATAGTGAAGGTAAGCAATCAGGGGCAGAATTTCGGAAACTTTGATTCAATTCGCAAAGCGAATTGACGTTGCCATGGAAACCGTTCAATTTGTTTTGCGATTGACGGATGATGTGAAAAGATGCCAGAATAAAACCGAAATGAGCGGTCGAAATAATTCCACTTTTTGAAGCGAGTTGCGACCATTTTCTGTGATCGTCTTTTTTATTTTTTCGCAATCATGAGTTGCTATAGATGATTAAAATGCTCAAATATGCGCTTTATCCATTCGCAAATGGATGAATTATAGGCAGCTTTTTTGGTGAGGCCAGTGAAGGAGATAGGAAGGATGGAGTGGCTGTGTTGGACATAATTGCATGGAATAAAATGTTTACATTTTGAACCGACGGGACAGAAAAAATCAACCAGAGTTTTCACAAATAACGGAAAAATCTCCATTTGGTTCAATTTTTCATCATTGTTCCGAGTTATCATCTTGCAAAGCACAAAGTCTATATAAAACTGTTCAATCGCATTGAATAAAATTTTTACATTCTTTCACTGATCGCAGAGAAAACTGAATCAGCTCTTCGTTTCCGTAAATGATAGAAAAATTCCAAATTTGGGCTAAATCCGTTGAAAACTTTTTGAGTTATCGATTTCCATCGAAAATCGACGATTTAAAACAGGGCTTGTGTTTTCCGTTTCCCGGTTAAAATAACATTTTGTCTTAGCAGACGACGCATTCGCGTCTGCAAAAGACAAAACAATAAAAAATCGACAAATGCAATTTTCGGCAAAATCATTATCTTTGTGAAAAGAACAATTTATTTAGTTGTGACGGAGTTTTGATGTTTCGGGTTTTGATGAAGCTCATAATCTGTTTTAAATGCATGTGTTTGCATGTTTCGTCAACTTTGTGCTTGACATGAATTCCGGAGTTTTTCGTTGTTTTAGCGTGACCGACATTTATTTTGTTTAGTCTATTTGGGATGACGTTTGGGTACCTACTTGTCATAAGTTAGGTTCATTTTAAATCACTGCTTAACTTGTTTCGTTTACTTCTTTCATTGGTTCTCTCATTATCACAATTATCATTATCATATTCTGACGATTTTTGCATTTTTCTTATGGCAATTCATTCCCGATTTCGCAACACTCTTTCCGTTCATTACATGAAACTACATCCAATTGATACATTCATTTATATTCGTAGACTTTGTTCTCCGGAGATTGTATCGTTTTAGGGGGTAGGGTGTCATCTGGTGGCCCCTGGATGGCGTTTCGTGTTGGCCACAAGCGACGTCCAGGCGGCCTTGCACCAAACGATTAAGGATTTCGCAATAACCTCAGCCGAATTTTCTGTCTTACGCCTGATAACATTTTCGCTTAGGTTTTCATACATTTCCTTTTAACCTTTTGACTGTGTAGTTAATTTTGGAAAAAAATTTATAATTTCAGTTCTGTTAGCATTTGTGGCATGTTCCTTGTGTGAGGGAGTTTTGATGTTTCGAGTTTTGATGAAGCTCATAATCTATTTTAAATGCATGTGGTTGCATGTTTCGTCAACTTTTTGCTTGACATGAATTCCGGAGTTTTTCGTTGTTTTAGTGTGACCGACATTTATTTTATTTAGCCTATTTGGGATGACGTTTGGGTACCTACTTGGCACAAGTTAGGTTCATTTTAAATCACTACTTAACTTGTTTCGTTTCCTTCTTTCATTGGTTTTCTCATTGTCACAATCATCATTATCATATTCTGACGATTTTTGCATTTTTCTTATGGCAATTCATTCCCGATTTCGCAACACTCTTTCCGTTCATTACATCAAACTACATCCAATTGATACATTCATTTATATTCATATACTTTGTTCTCCGGAGATTGTCTCGTTTTAGGGGGTAGGGTGTCATCTGGTGGCCCCTGGATGGCGTTTCGTGTTCGCCACAAGCGAAACCCAGGCGGCCTTGTACCGAACGATTTAAGGTTTTCGTAATAACCTCAGCCGAATTTTCTGTCTTTTGTCTGGCAACATTTTGCTTAGGATTTCATACATTTCCTTCTAAATTCTCTGTTCTTTGTCAAGTTCTGGGTCCAAAAGCGAGGGAGAAAAGAAAGACCGCCCACAACCCACCAGGGACCGAGACAAGCAGAACACGAAAAAAAAAAACCGGAGAGGCAGTCTCGAGAGGACAATCGAGAAAGGCAGACGGAGATTTTGAATAAGAAGTGAAAGTTTGACTGAGAGCCTCAATTTTTCGGAAGAAATCTAATCGTTTTCGGAATCAGAACTGATCGAAATTGGTGCCTAAAATTTGATTGGTTTATCGAGGACTCGTACATGTGGTAAATTTTAATAAATGTGGATTTTCTTTATTGCCGAGGACAAACGTTCGGAATCAGAACTGATCGAAATTGGTGCCCAATATTTGATTGGTTTATCGAGGACTCGTAGTTGTGGTAAATTTTAATAAATGTGGATTTTATTTATTGCCGAGGACAAACGTTCCATTTATTTCGAATTCGCTTAACGTCCAGGGAACTCGGACGCTGGAGGACTCCCCGCCACCTTTGGTCCAGAGTGCTAAGCTTGAAGTCATCAGAAACGCAATAACTGTTCCAGAGTGCGTCCGTCCCCATTTTCGCACCCCGTGACATTATCATTTATATGAATAATTGATAATAATAATACCTTGTCGATCAAAATCAGTTAATAGTAGCTAATTCGACTGCACGTTGCCGGAGGCAACGACCCTTGATTTATTACAAAATCGATCTCACAACAATCAAACGTCACAATAATAACATCATTTGAACAAATAAGAGATGAGAACATGTAATAATAAACTATTTACACGCATCTTCCAACCATTTTGGTAGCCCATACTGCATGTACATAGGCTTCGAACTGTCAAATGAAGTGGGTAAGTATCTCTCCTCGTCCACCCCAATTTCTCTACAAAATTGCCTCATTTCCTCACAATTCTGTCTGAGAACATCACTGTCATTACGAGCTCTTAAACCAGTGTCAATGCATCCACATGCAATTTCAGGTTTTTCGTTAACTTCTGATACCTCACTCTCTTCAAAGACATTGCCAATAGCAAGCAAATCAGATTTCTCTTCAACGGAATCATCACAAGGAGAGATATCAGAGTTTTCGTCGTCAGTATTCTCTTCTGGCTCAATTTTCTGAACTTGCTCCCTTTTCGAATGAAGCAAATGGAAAGGGAGAACCCTGCTACAATGTAATTCCAAAGTTCTACCCACAGATCGATATGGCTTAATGATTAAATTACCTCTGCCAAACATTCTACGACAATATGCGGAGGCGAAACTATTGGTGCTAACTTCTTATTGAACTTATCGATGGCTTTGGACTTATTCTCTAACTGATATTTCACAACAGAACCAACAACGAAATTGTGAGTGTTGTGTTTCGGATTATATAACCTACTGTTTTCTTCATGTTGCTGTTGCAAACATTTCCTGACCGACTCATATATTTGCTCTCTCTCTTCAATTGAGAGCTAATCATCCTGAGTTAAGTTTATCACATGGTCATCATGCATCATAGACTGTTCCAAAGGTGAGAAAATATCCCAGCCGAACAAAACTTTTGCAGACGAAATGTCAATACCGGAGTGAATTGAAGAGTTCAAAATTAATCGAACTTCAAACAGATTTTGACCAATTATTGTGAGTGGTAATCAAATATCGAATTATTGCCCTCAATGATCTAATTACCCTTTCTGCTGGATTACTTTGATGATGGGCAACAGCAGAATGCAAATGTTCAATGTGATTGATGTTGCAAAACGAGGTAAACTTTTTGTTGTTAAAGCAACTGCCAGAAGTGATAGAATGAGGTATACCGAATCTATAGCAAATATCTCTGATATGAACTAAGATATTATCTGCATTTATTGCTCTAATCGGATAAATTTCAGTCCACTTGCTGAAATTTTCAACACAGACCAAAAGATTTTTCTGGAACGTGTTCAATCGGTTACAAACGCAGCAACATCAATGCTCCAACTTAACAGTGGATATGCCGGAATATTAAATTTGCACATGGGGGAGCCAAAAGTTAACACATTCCTGGCTTTTCTGGTTTGACAAATTTCACAAGCTCTGATTATTCTATGAACTTCTTTACTCATCGACGGAAAGAAAGCGACACGTTTAATTTTCTCCAAGGTTTTCTTGATACCAACATGGCCACAATCCGGATTGCTATGGAAACTCATCACGAATTCTTCTAAATAGCGACTTGGAATGACCGCACAGAAAATATTTTCTTTTTTTTTAAAAATACAAAAGTCCATCGGAAATTTTATGGTTGTGAACTTTTTTCTTCAGCGGACCCTCCGCATCATATCCTTGGCTTAAGCATTTATAAATCTGATTCAAATATTTGTCTTTTTTCTGTTGAATTCTCAATTTATTTGAATCAAGGAAAGCTTTTACCTCCACATTCAAATTATTCACCCAAACTTGCACTTTTTTGAATGAAAACGTGTGGCTTCGTATTCATTTTCCTCATCCGTTTCCAAATCAAAATCATTTTCTCCAAGATTTGCGACCGTCGAAAATCCATCCACACTTCTTTCACTTTTATCACTGTGGCTTATATCATCCATCCCGCTATCACTTTTCTCTAAACCATTTGTGGCTTCAAGTCTATCCTCCAATGAAACTCCCTCACTAACACATGTCTGAGATTCAACATCAATTTTTTAACATAGGCAAGTTTTCTCAATTTTCTCCTACTCAATTTCTCTCGCTGTGGCTTAATGTCATCACTTCCCTTCCAAAAACACCAATTATCAAACTCATTTTCATTTCGGCTTGATTGCCCCTTTGTCGCAACAACTGGCATTACACATGTCGATTCATTTTTGACTTTTTCAAATTCATCAACAAATTTTAGCTCAACAACTTCCTGAAGGCGACCATATTGTCAATTTTCTCTTTTTCAAAAATGTGGCTTCAAATCACTGATCTTATTTGCCGGCTTAAAAGGTGGGACACTTCCAATCACTGGTTTAGGAGAATTCGTGAAATCAACCGTACCAGAATAATTTGATTGGTAACCGAGTTCAAAATGCGGCATACAAAAAAATGCTGATTATACCTATCCCAATTCAAATTACGAACGAATGAATTAACGATAACCAAGGAAAGCGGCGATTTCTGTACAACCAAACCATCAACGACCAAGTTGTTAACCAAACAATTCCTGCCAATGCGATCAGATTTTCCATTCACAAGATTATCGGGGGTAGAGTGGGTTGCGCTCCTCTCAAAACTTTCAAAGTTGTTTTTCTTCACACGGACCCCCTCTTTCAGTTTTCCTGAACACCATGTCGCATGCCTCCTTGTTGCGACGGTCCATCATGACTTTTGTGTTGTTGCGCACTCTGACCTTCCGCCCTGTTTCCATAATTGTAACTCGCAAAATTTCCAAAATAACCAACATTCCGATCATTGAAATTAAAGTTTCTGTCATTGCCATAATTTTGATGACTCCTGTCACCATACCAATTTCCATGCGGATTCCGCAAGCGAAAATCGTTATAATTTTGATAAGACCTGGGCCTATATCCTTGCCAACGCTGACCATCCTGAAAGTTTATCACATTTCTTCTCTGACTGCTATCTTTCGAATTCGAACCAACTTGCTGCGACGAGTCATTGTTCGCTTCCTTTTCATCTTTCACATTGTCAACTTGACCTTCCGTGCTTATCTCAAATACCTTTTCCACCGGGTGCTCAACAATTTCCGGTTTGTACGAAACTTGACTGTTGATGCAATCCATTTCGGCCTCGTTCGTTCTTTCAATGAATTGCGAAAAGGAATTGTATGATATATTGGGCAGAAATGTTCGCAATCTCGGATTGGCCTTGCTGACAATGTGCGACACAAAAAATCCCTCGCTGGAGTCCTGAAATATCAATTTTCCAATTGTAAAGATTTTCAGCGCAAATCAAAGAATTGACTCATCCGACTGCTGTTTTACCGAGTGTCAAATTTCCAAAAGTTTTTCAATGTAATTATGACTGTAAAATGTTTTCAGAAACAGATGTTTAAACTGCGTGTAAGTTGTGATCTGATTACGGGTCAGAGCCATCCAAGTTGCCGATTCTCCCTCCAACTGCAACTGAATAAAATCCAAAATTTAATTTTGACTGACCGATCCATCCAATGAATTGAAAATCCGATCGCTTGCATACAAGAATTCCAACGGCGATGTTTTGCGAGAATTTTCAAACGAGGGTAGGCTCACCTTCACCCTCTTTTTCAAGGACTGCATCAAAACATATTTACATGTTGTTTCACCATTCACCGAATTATTACCTGCATTATTCACAACACGCGACCGTGTATCACCGGTTCCAAAATCATTCTCCGTTCTTCCCATTGTCATGTTATTCATTTTAATTTTCAGAAAATCAATTTGATTTTGCACAGACTCGTACTGATTCTTCATTTGCTCCTGCATTCCAAATATACTCTCACTCAAAATGCTGAGTTGCGTGGCAACTGACAGTCCTGGACTTTTCGGAGCATTTCTCGAAAAATCAGTTTCCGATCCTTTCTGAATTTCCAAATCATTGCTTTGAATGGGTCGATTACTTCCGGAACTTTTCTGCTGTTCTCCTTCAATTATTCGCAGGGTTATCTTTCACATCATTATTTTGTCCACTCTGTACACCACTGTAACCTGCGCCAGTTTCATCATCACTCACATCAACCAATTTTACCATTGGGTTCACACCAGCTTCAACTTCTTCAATCTCAGATCCAGGCATATTTTTGCGTGACAAATATTGCCTGCGATACCGATAATTGACGGGTACTTTTACTTTTGTGGGTAAAGATTCTCTTTCAGCATTCATTTACCCTGAACAGAACGTGAAAATCAAGCATACAATAACGTAGGTTGATACTGCGATCAGGCCCAATTCAATTCAAAAACATCGATTATTTTTCATGTGCTCGCAGGTGTGCGGCGGAACGCAGCCGAGTTTTCTTTTTTCTTGGCCTGCAATGAGCAATCGCACCTGGCCAATCAAAACAAAGCAACCCTTCGTGGACTCTTTCGCAAAAGGAAGCAATCCGCTGTCGCCAGAGCACGTTTTAATGCATTCGCTCGGCACTGTGATAGTCTTAAATACACCGCACTGCAAAGCTTCTTGAAAGCACTAAGTAGGAAGCCGTCACAAATATACCAATTTTGGAAATTTGCTAACTCAATGAAATCTGTGAAAGGGAGAACCATTGTCCCCCTGAAAAACGAATCGGGTCACAGCATTCACGATAAGCATGAGAAGGCAAATGTTCTTAATAATTATTTCGCGTCGGTTTTCAAAGCTGACAATAGCCCAGCTTGCGGCAGCAGGGACTCGGAAGCATTGCCATTTCCTACTGTAACTGAGGATCCGAAATTTACTGTTGAGGATATCCAGAGCATTATAAAATCCTTAAAGTCATCAACTGCTTCCAAACGAGACGTTTTCACCGTCAAACTACTCCACCTCAATACGATTTTGTTTGCAAAATTTCTAGCTATAATATTTCAAGCCATTTTCTCAAGTGGTGTAGTGCCATCAGAGTGGAAAGTCGCATCCGTTGTGCCGATTCATAAAAAAGGGGATAAGTCAGTTCCAGCAAACTACCGTCCGATAAGCCTTCTTGGTTTAGTCTCCAAAATGTTTGAAAAAATACTGGCATCTCATTTAAAACAATTCTTTGAAACCAGTGGCATTCTTTCTCCTTTTCAACATGGATTTCGCAGCAATCACAGCTGCGAAACTCAACTCAATGGGCTCCTGCATGACCTTAATATGAGCCTAGATGCAGGTGATCAGGTTGATGCTGTCCTAATAGACATTGGCAAAGCTTTTGATACAGTGAGTCACCATTTGTTACTTCGCAAATTAACCATGCTGGGAATTGATCATTTCATCGTAGAGTGCATTCGTAACTATCTAACTGACAGATCCCAATTTGTTCAAATTGAGAGAGTGTCTTCAGATCATGTTGCAGTACCTGCCGGCGTTCCTCAGGGCAGTGTCATTGGCCCTCTACTTTTTTTGTTGTTTATCAATGATTTACCTAAAAGTGTTAAATCTTGTAAAATAAGATTATTTGCCGATGATTCTATTGTCTATAAAGTGATCACTTCTGATTCTGATTGTCAAGCTCTTCAGGACGACATAACCTCAATGTAAACCTGGTTCGATGACAATAAGCTCACCCTGAGTTCAGAAAATGCGTGAAAATCACCTCCACTCATAGGAAAACCCCAGTTGATTTCCCGTACATGCTGAAATCCAATGTGCTTGGCTCCTGTAATCAGGTTAAATGCTTGGGCTTGACACTTACCTCAAACTTGTCCTGGACACCCCATATCACAAACATTACCAATAAAGCTCAGCAAGCCTTGTTCTTTATTCGTAGGCAATTTCGAAAGTGCAACAGAGATATCAAAGAAATAGCATATCTCAGTTTTGTTAGGCCACTATTGGAATGTTCATCAAGTGTGTGGCACCCCCATGAGTGCGATCTGACTGCCCTATTAGAAAGAGTGCAAAGAAGGGCCGCACGATTTGTAATGAATGACTATCGCCGGACAGCTAGCGTCACGAATATGCTTGCTACCCTTCATTGGGATTCGTTGCACAGAAGACGCATAATCAGACGCATTTACTGTTTACTCAAAGTCTTCAATGGGGTTGAGGGTTGGTCAGAATTCCAGAGCTGCTTGCCCTAGCCCCTTATATTGGAAGGCATGACCACCCATTCAAAGTTCACCCTTTCCAGGTCAGGAAGAATGTTGGGGCTCAGTCTTTTATTCCGCATGTTAGCGAAACTTGGAACAAAATTCCCAGAGAGATGTTCGCCAAACCAGTTTCCACTCGAACATTTTGCACTCAACTGGAGAGATCAGGATTTCTGCTTACATGCCCGCAAACCTCTTAAACCCCCAAAATACCCATCCTTTGGACCACTTCGAATTTTTACCCCATTTTGTTTCATAAGTTGCCTTTTCGATGAATTCTTGCACACCGCCGTTTGTCATTGATTGTAAAGGCGTAATAATTTTGTCGTGCATTTTTCTGCTTCCTCCTTTTCAATTCTGTGTAAATAACATGTCTGATATGTATTTAAGCGGGGTTGACGCCCCTAAATACAAACAATTTCTTATCTTATCTTATCTTATCTTATCTTATCTAACAACAAACAGCTGTTTCGCCTTATATCATCAGCCTGCACGAAACGGCAGCGAGAAAACATGCTCTGCAGACTGGACGCTGCGCGTCAACCAATATTCAGAAAAATGAAAAAAATATGTGTGATTCAATCGTGTCCGAAACCACGTTAAGTATATGTACACTACTCCTCACAAATTACACACCTCAAAATTTACGCTCCATACGAAAGAGCTTGCAGTACCATGAATTCGAAGAAATAATTACTCATCAAAAAATGAGACGAACATGCATTGAACCAATTTGTGCAATTTCGTCAACATAATCTTGTGTGCAGTTCCATTCAGGTGAATGAGATCCGTTTTCCCTTTTCTCCTTCTCCCTTTGAATTGTCTTTCGTACAAATCGTACAGAATTCGATTCTTTTGCAGGGTTGGCGAAAAGAGGTTCAGAATCTTGACTTTCGGGTTTTTTTCGAATGACTTTATGTGATCGTTTATTTCCCGAAGTCGCTGAATATTTCTCTTATTTATCCCGTGCAATGCCACCAATGGAACTGTGCACAAAATTATTTTCCTTGCAACAGGCAACACCTTATCCAAAAACACCGAGAAAAATATATTTATCAAAGCGGACGAATGATTTTTTCAATAAATTGTTTGTAAAAACCAAGAAAAACAATCAATTGCCTATTCCTTAGCAATTCCAAAATTTCGCCCTACAAGTGCCGTGACTTCTTCAATTCTCTTGCCTGGTAAACAAAGTCTTCCGTCCAAACCAAAACGATTGCAAAATCTTTTCAATTGCGAGTCACCCAAAAAATCCAACGGGAAACTTTATCAACTTGACTCTTTCCAATAATAATCTTCTTTCGAATCTTGTACCTCATCAAAGATTTGATTTTTTAACAATGTCAATGGTATTTTTCAAGTTTCAATCAATTGAATTTCCTTCACACCTTTAAATCGCATGCGGTTCCGACTGAATTAGGCATTTGCACTTTTTCGAGGCGCCATGTAAGAATAGAAAAGAAGATCACACACGCAAATCACACCAAAGGTCTCGTTTGGGCACATCAGCGAGACTTTTTTACATCAACGGCGAACAGATACACAGTATTCCGGGATCTCGACGAAATAGGTTTTCCAAAATGATCAATGGCAAGTGTTTTTATCACAAGTTTTTCGGCAGGATCAGATTGAAGGTTTGGCTTTTTCGTTGACCATGAATTCAGTGTCCAGAATGGACTTTCCGCCTTCTAAGCTGTCATTATGCTCAAACTCAGCTGGAGCCAAAACCACAGGATTTGCAGCAAACAGACAACCTGCTCTGCCATGTCTCACCGCAGAAAAAGGCTCTTCCAACAACCCAAAGTGGCCTTCAGTCACAGCTCAGATCGAACTTCCCCGCTGCTCAGGCGAACTCCAGCCATTCCAGCTGCTCAACAAGGACTACTCGCTGCTTCCGCAGCTCAAAATGTATTCCCCGCCTGCCTTTTCGCTTTGCAGACAGCTGAGTTCAAAACTGAAAGTTTAAACCCGTGCTGGACGTTACAAAACGACGTAATTAACTGGGTTCTCTGATATAGAGCGTGGATTATTTGCCATACGTTTTCTCTGCAAAAAATTTCAAACCGTCATCCTGGTTGCGTGAT
>JASGXE010007286.1:0-55625 GCA_030068105.1 Sinentomon sp. SZTP_YWyxl
TGAGTCTGATGATGACAGAAGACTTTCCAGAACCTCCTTGATGTCACGGGGTGTGGAAAGACTTTCCGGAACCTCCTTGATTTCATGGCTGCGCCGTGCGGACACCTCAAATCAAAAACTTGAGCGCAGTTCAAAAGCATTACTGAAATTCTTGGAAAAACGGAATAAGTGATCATCTCTGAGCAAACGAGATGATCTATCCTTCCCTTCCCTCCCTTTCCGAGGTAGGTATCTGATGAACTTTGCTGTTCTCCATTGATGATTGCCTTTAGGGCCTATGGCATGAGAACCTGTGAAACAGCGTCTGATACCTAACCTGACAACAAATTTCAGAGGCATTGACTGTTCATCGAGGCGAACAACGCACAACTCGTCCTTCTCAGCAGTGTAAACTTTTTTAGTTTGAGACAGCTCCTCATTTGTACGTAGATCGGGCTGCAAATACCTAGGTAATCAATCGACTATGCCACCTTCAAATCGTTCATTCTCTTTTGTGAACAAAGAAGTTCAAATAGAAGTTAGGGGACTGTAATAAAAAAATTGGCAATGCTACAGCTACAACCCATACTGTCCTACATGACTGCATTTTTGTGATTGTTTGTGCTTTTAAGGGCTGCAAGACGGAGCTGCGAAGCACACCTAGAATAAAAACCCAAACAATTCTTGGGCAACAGTTTGGTCCTTTTTGTCAATGATTGTTTCCACATTTCGGTGGTCCCTGAAAACTGGACTGCCGGACAGCCAGAAAGGACCAACCCGGACAGGTTTGGTTTGGTTAGATTAGGTTAGGATAGACTATCCTAACCTAACCTAACCCGTCCGGGTCGGTCCGGTGGTCCTGTCCGGCAGTCCTGTCCGGCTGTCCGGTTTTCAGGGACCACCCACATTTCACTGCCATTTCTGCTGCTGCAATCGGTTTTTCAGTTGAAGAACGACCCTTCCTTTCATTTGGGAAGTTTTCGTAAGGTTCTTCCGAGGCATGTGGTCTGCGCGGACTGTTGGACTTCTGGCTTAGGATTGCACTGTTTGGACCCAGGTATGGGATTTGTGTTGTCATGACCTCATCCATTGATGCAAAGCATCTCCTTTGTTTGGGATGTCATATTCAGGGTGATTTGACATCTGATAGTTCTGTTTTTTTTTTTAATTAGAAAATAAAGCAAAGCAAAAGTTGCTGATCCTATTGTTGTCTGTTTGCTCATCATTCGCAATTTCCTCCTTTGGTGTCAGTATTTTGCATCCAGGCCTATGCTGTGCAATTTAGTCTGACATTGTTGCTGCCAGTGCAGGGAAATTGGTTTCACACCAGTCTTTTTTCAATGGTCGTTTTATCTTCGAAAAAACCAATTGAGGTGTATTTTTCGAAGCAGAAAACAGTGGGAACAGCATGAGGCTCAACCTGTTGCGCAGTTCATTGAAAAACATTGGACTCTCAAAATGATCCGAGCACAATGCTACTTTTTTGTGAAGATATTCAGCTCTCTTGTCCTCCATATTCCTTCTGAAATTTATCACCCATTTCACCCATTTTCGGTACCTTCCTCACCTCCTCTTTGGGGAGGGAAAAATGCAAATGTAAATGCGATAATATACAAAAAATTCGATTAACTGTTTAAAGTAGGTAGTTTAAAATTGGTTAAAAAGATAGATTTTTTCATAACGCAAGAACAATAACAATAATGGGAGTCAGCTGTTTCATGACAAACTGAAGAGAGGTGTATGTACCCAATGAAGAAGGCAGAAACCTACCCAGCCTATATTTTCCAGCTGCAGCATCTCATGGTTCTCCTACCACAGCCACACAAACGCGATCTTTCTCATTTGCAAAATGGCATTAGCTGCTGCTGGTGATGTAAGCAGCTTCGCAGCATGAGTGTCGTGTCCCGTCTAGGTATATGTTTTCTTCTATGGTGTTACCTGTCCCAGTTCTGCATCATTTTTTGCCAAGGCGCAGAACCAGGAAGGTCGGTGGGCCTATTTCGGTGCTGCACGTTGCAAGTCGACTGCATGTTGTCAATTTAAGGGCCGATTTTTAAAACCCGACTCGACTTGAGCTTCAGTCTCGACTTCACCGAGTCGAGTCCAGGACTGCCCGCTCGACTGGACAGACTCAGCTCAATTCTGTTGTGTTCTTAAAACAAGGCTTCGTCGAGTTGAGCATTTACGCATTGTGATTGGCTTCCAATGTCGGTGACGGCACGATCGCGAGTAAATGCATGTCTGCTTTTCCAATTCCAAGTCAAGCAGCAAGAGTGGTTTGCGCTTCGCGGCGCTGCTCGCAGATGCTCTTCAGGTGTGGAAGTGGTTGACGCTGTTGAGGTTTTGGACATTTTTTTGGATCAGAACCAGCGGCGGCTGATGGTCGCTCGTATGCGCCTGTGAGATTATTCCAATCCGTCGTGACCAACATTTCAGGCATAAGGTATCGTTTGAACATGGCAGCTGCTGTTCGTCTTCTTCGGATGGGACGTTAAACAGGAAGTCCCGGTGCAGCTCCACACTGCGCACGCTCCAGGTCCAAGACAGAGGCTTGGCAGGTTACACTGCAAAGAAGCCACACATCACAAGACACACATCTCTGCTCTGCAGATCATGCTCTCTTCGGGAAATTCTGTGGGTTGGCACATGCCGCAAAACTTCTCTGAGACGTTTCTGTTGAATGCAGAGCGGAGTTGGGCTATACGATTATGGGGCATTGTTCTCCTTGTGAGCCAAGTTGAGCAACAAGGTTCAAGCCGAGCCGCCTGCCGTATGGTTGTCAGCTAAATATGGCAAAAATAAAGATGAAATTCGAACCAGATGCGTTCCCCCTCACAATCCGCCGACTGTTGCAGGCCTGTTATGCAAAATTAAAGTGCCGATCTTGCTTTGGCCCACTTTGAAAAATTCCCTTGCCTCATTTCTAGACACCTTCAGACCGGTGCGAATATGTGACCTGCCTAGGTCAAAACGAGGAAGAAAAATAGACCCCCCTTATGTGCGGGCAACCCGTTACCATGTCCACAATATGGACAAACGAGCACTGGACACGTAGGTACCTCTTGAGTGAGCCTTCCCCAGCGTTCTTGTTCTTGGCCATTTCCAAACTATAACCGCATTCTCAAAAGTAAAAGCAGGCCAACGTGATCTGGGGCCCATGAGGTCAGGAGCGGCGAGGAGCATGCAACTAATATGCGCATTTTTGGATTGAAAGAAGAAATCCTACAGCTCAAGAAGAAACAGCTGCTCAGAGAGCAGGAAGGGCGAGAACCTATTCTTTCAGGGCAGATTCAACAAAGCCAGACATATCAGGACGACGAGCGGTTCTTCCAGCAGCTACAAACCCTTTTGAGACTGGACGGAAGCAACAACTGGCAACTTTTCATGGATGTGTTTCTTTGACCTAGTCATTGCAAATACTGAGCCATTTAGAATACCCGGGCCATAGGAGATTTTCGTCAGACTTTCGAAGCACGGGGCAATGTTATTCCCCATCTAATAAGCGCCGTTAAATGCATTCCTTCATGTAATGCGTTTTGCGGCTCATGCGAAATGGGGAATCGCGGGTATTCAGAATGGCTCCGTATACATGCTTAGAACAAAGCAAGTGTTTCATTATTACTTCATTTCCCTGAAGCGGAGAACAGCTGAGCACATGAAAGTACCCTCACACGTTGGAGGAGCCTTTTGCTTCATTTGCTCCATGGCTGAAAGCGCACGGGTTGCGAGATAAGCCTGAGGAGAAGCTGGCTTGAGATTTCATAGCATTTATCAGGAGCCTTGACTCCATCGAGTCGAGTCTCATGCTCGAGTCATGTTTTAAAAATGCAGGAAGCAAAGGCTCGACTCGGCAGAGACCGGTCTCAGACTCGACTTGGGCTGAGTCATGTTTTAAAAATGGAAAGGACTCCAGTTTGGGCTCAGCCGAGTCGAGCCAGGTTTTAAGAATCGGCCCTAAAGCTGCAGGTCAAGTATCGTAAAATCACACAAAAACTGGCTGCTTTAGTAGGTAGGGTTATATCAGAATTGAAAAATGAAACTTGATTCGCCTAGAATGGACAAGAGGCTGGCAGCAACAGCTGTGGTGATGCTAAGCAGTGCTTACCAAACAAAGAAGAACGCATACCTAGATGAGGAGCTAGGCAGTTAGGCATCGGCTGAGATTGCGCATGGTTGCATGCAGGATGCGGCAAAACAATTTCATACCATTTCATCGGCAACAGAAGAAAGAATAACACAAGCATAAAAAACTTGGGCAGGCCGATCTGCCCTAGAAAGACGGTGTCAGTTTTGTCATTATTGATAGGTGTTGGGACTTTTGTCTCAGCAGGCCATAGGTATACCAATTCCATTCCCCCAGCCCAGGAACAGATTGCATAAAGTTACATTAGGCCCAGGCCAATTAGGTATTATGTGATATTTATTTGTAAGAAAGACAAGTCGACTCCGCTTACGTCACTGCTGAGGATTAAAGGATGATCACATTCCAGTTTAGAGATATTATCAAGTGAGTTTTTATTTCTTTCTTTGTTTTTAATTCATGATCATGTGGGCCCATGGAGGACCTGCACCGTTCCCTACTTCATCTCAAAACAAATATGCTTAGGTAGGTACAGATCTTATTCTGACTGCACATCAGTTCCAATCAATATTTGGTACAACATCTTGGTTGCTGTGCAGTGTTCACTTCATTTACAATCTGTTAAGGCAAAATATTTCCAGTTTATGGTTTTTTTGGACTTAGGCTAACCAAGTGAATTGTTATTCTGTTTGTTGGGAGCTTGCCTTTGCAAGAGTTAACTTCTTAAAAAGGTTATGTACCCTCGTTGCTTGGTTCAAGTCATCTGTCAGTGTAAGTTCTGTGTTGGAACCTGGTCAAGTACCTACCTAATGCGTTTTTGTACAAGGATCTGGCCAATAACATAGGCCTATGCCCATATCTGCATTAAAATATGTAGATAGGTACCTACTCCAAGTGTGTGTTAAAATACTCTAGACATTCAAAATACCTATCCCGGCCACATCGATCACAGTTTCGCAGTTTTGCGCGAAGTTCGAGCTTTGCCTCGGTGAATTTTTTGTTACAACAATGCAATTGGATTGTTGATTTCGGCACCGTTCAAAAGCGCTTTACTTGTCCTGGCAGCTAAACACTGCCATTGTCTGCCGTAATTACAGACACTTTGATTTGGATGTTGGGTCCAAGGTCGCAAAATGTATAAAAGGAGGCCGTCTCAATGGAGGTTTTCTGAGTCATGTTGTGATTGATTGTTGAGTTGTGACGCAATGGAGGAAAAGGCAGAAACCAACCAACATAGATTTCTGCGTGCGGTCGCTGTCAGGTTTTTGAACAAATTCATTGTCGATTATGCTAAATATGCACTTTTGCAGCATGCCTTCGTTGTTTTGTTTGAAAAAAGAACCATTACAGGAACAAGGGCCACTTTGGAGACAGAGGCATGAAGATGTGATGGGCACAAAAGGTGACTGTGATTACAAAAGGCAGGAACGATTTGCTAACCCACTTCAGGTGCAGAGCAACGCACGCTCACATTTGAAAATTCCGATCTCGCCACGAATGTGAAAGAAACTGTTGTATCCTGTTAGTTTTTTAGTTTTTTCGGGGAGTATATTGGTGGGTCGTGGGTTCAAATCCCTGAGACGCCAATTTTTTTTGGAAACGAGCTGAAGTGAAATCTTCCTTTGGCTGGATCATGCACAAGATGCACGTTCTCCAAGTCCACTTTGAAAATCTGTGAGTACTACGACCAGATTGTAACTCTGACATGAAAAAACTATCGGATTTGAAACATCTAAAATCCGACAGTGGTGAAATTTCCCGTCTCTTACCCCGGGGTGATTTGGATGAGGTCTTACTAATACTGCGGCATAAATTGTGTGCCTGCCCCACCGTTGCAGAAAAAAGTGAGATCGGGTCATAGTTTATGCGGCAGTTTTTATGAGACCTCAACCAAATCTCCCCAGGGTTAAACAGTTGCTTTTCAAGTGTTTTTGGTTTCTGCTGTGATGCCATTTCCTCCCCTCTAAGGGATAGCAACGACCCCTCTTGTCCTCCTCCAGAAATTCGAGTGGCTGATGTGAAAAACTCTTGTTAAAGATTAATCCCAAAAATTTAAAAAAAATCAAAAAATTTTTTAGATTAAAAATTAATCAAAAAAAAAAAAAAAAAAACTGGCCCAGATGGATGGTCTGCCAGGATGCCTTTTGAGAGAACTTGCTCCATCCTTGAGCCATTTCTTTGCACGGCAGTTTCACATATTTTCTTGATCGGAGAACTACCATTGGACTGGAAAAAAGCAGTTGTCTTTCCATCAAGAAAAAAGATATGCCAGCCAATTGCCCTGACAGCTATCGTCCAATTTTGCTCACCTGCATCTGTTCCAAAGTGTTTGAGCAAATCCTTGCCACTTTTTTTAAGTTTTAAGCACATTTTTCATCCCAATCAGTTTGGCTTTCGCCAAAAATGTCCTGCTTGAGTCTGGTGATTCTTCTAGTTGACGAGATCGTTAGAAGCTTAGACAGCAGCCATCCAGCCCATGCCATATTTCTGGCATGGGCTGGTTTGATTTTTATTCAGATAAACATTTTAAGTGTGCGCAGAACTGATAACGCACGGCTGCAAAAAGTCGGGAGCACAGGAGCATTGCTCCCGGGACCGTTGTGGGCCGACCGGGATCGAAATTGGGTTGGAGAGCAAAAAAAGCTCTCCAACTTTCGTCTGGGATGGAAAGACATGTTGATCGGCGAGCGAAGTGAGCTTTTTGGATTTTTCGACAGGGACCGAAACGGGCTGATCAGGCAAAAGCAGGCTGACGACCAAAAAAAAAGCTCATCGACCAAAATTTGACCAGGCCCCAAAATCCGTGCTCCAGGGCTCCAAACGACTCTTTGCAGCCCTGTGATAACGGGTCTAGTCTTCAATGCCCCGATATCAAAAAGTGGGTAACATTCTTCACAATTCATTTTTCCCCGAGAACTAGCACGTCGCACCAAGCCAGGTCATTTTTCAACTTGGCCTCAAACATGTTTTTCAATTTTAAGTGGTTCAAAAAGTTTTCTCCTTGACATACTTCTGGCAGGGCTAGGGTGCTGAAATTTGTAACACTTATGACTCCATCATCTTCTTGTATAGTGACTACAAATTTTAGGATCTTCCAATAATTTCGAATTGCTGTCCAGAAGTTGCGGTTCTTTTGGATCATATCATTTGGTGATGATGATCTGCTTGTTCTCAGGATCGCCACAGCAATGATGTGATCCAAACCAAATGCAGTCATACAGCAGCAGATCATCATCAATTCATCACCAACAGACATGATCCTAAATACTTTCAGATAGCAATTCTAAAATTGAGAACAAAAAAATTTGTAAGTATAGGCCTAATTTAAGAGGATGGAGTTACAAGTAGGCCCTATTCCAAATCTCAGCACCCCAGCCATGCTAGAAGTATGTCGGGGAGAAAACGTTTTGAGCCACCTTCGTGGATGTATAACCTGAACGTTTTAGGACTCATCTGACTATTGACTATGTTTTTTAGTTTGTAAGCACTCGTGCTTGTGTCTTGCTACCAAAACTCCTCGTAGGTAGCAGTATTGTTTTCATTAAAATAATGTTATGTGACTGACCTTTCAATCAGTTTTGTTAGTTTTTCTGTCTTTGATTATTTCAGCTGATCCAAAGGCAACAGGTGGCTCAGTGGGAGAAGTTCCGGAGAGTTGCTGGCCCACTGGGGAACAGGTGGCCACTGGAGACAAGAGACATAGGCATTCAAAGAGGAAAGGGATCAAAAGGAGGAGGTGGAGAAGTCTGGATGCTGCTGCTGCTGCTGCAAGTGTAAGTCAACTCGAGTCACATTCACATACGGTACCTATGTATGTGAAATTATACCCGTACCTATGTGGTACGTATGTGTATTTTTGATGTCCAGTGGCTGTTTCTCTTTGCCCTCTCCGCTTTCACTGCTATTCATTTAGTGACCAGAAATCCTCTGAGTGAGTGATAGTGTAAAATTATTAAAGTGAACATGGTCTGTTCCTACAATGCCAATCCCTTCTGGAATTATTTAAACAAACTGATTTCTTAAATCGGCACTGAATTCTAGGTCAGGTCGGTGCCTACTGATTTTTTTAATAATTACAACCTATTTTTATTTTTTTGTTTCAGCAGAACCCAACCCGGCACTGGAACATCGCAGAAAAGGACCAAGAACACCGAGTGATAACAATGAAATGAGGCTGAATATGTGAGTGAACTCATGCTCAGTCCAACCATTGTCTATTCCATGCTTTCGTGCAAATGCCTCACGAGCTATCCCCCAATACACTTACAAAGTAGGTACCCAAAATTCATTTTTGGTGACTCCTGGAGTTGATAGTTTGATAGTTGTGTCTGCATGACACCCAATTTTTGGGAATGGGTTCTCCTCAACAAACTGTGCTCAACATGTCAGTGGTCAAATGTGCTCCAAAATCCCATTTTCCAGATATGTGCTCCCAAAAATCCCCAGGTTGAACAGCCAGATTTTCCACTCGGCAATTTTTCAGCTTTACCTGATTGGAGTTTCTGGTTCCCAAGCAGTTGAAATGCGTTTTCCTTGCATGATCAGAGGTAGCACTACCCCGATGAGGTAGGAGTTAAATATTTTCTATTGGATACAAAATTGTCACGGTACTTTTTTGAAACCTCACTTTATGCAACAGGCTGCTCATATATCCTTAATGGTGGTGCAGTTCACTTTATCTGCAGATGCGGATGCTTGTCTCTCTTTCTCGGGAAATTATAAACACTATTTTGCATCATAAATCTTCAAAATTTTTGAATTTGTCTTTAGCGGCCGGCAACTGTTGCAGAATCCCGCTGGGGTACTGAATAAGTACCTACGTCGTTTGAGATACTTATTGAAAAATAAAGTCATTATCTGAACACTTGAGGCGTGGCATTAAGGCGCTGCCGCTCCTCCTTCATGCAATTGGGTGGGACAAAAATCTGAAGAACCTTTTCCGTTCGACTTGTGGCACCCAGCACCTTGAAACCTCATTGGGGTTCCGCACGCATACCATCTTGGCCTGCCCCGAACCTTCGCACTTCACAAACAAAAACTACCCTCCAAAAACGTGAAACGGCGTTCGTGCCCTTGAAACTTCATGCGTGCACAGCTGAGTGTTGAGGCATTTGTTTCTCGAGATTTCGAGCGTTGGTCAACTTTGAGATCTCCCTGGAGTCTCGCTTGTGGATCATCTGAGCCTTATTGGCTGTTTGCAGTTTCTTGGGCAACAGCACCAAAGACCTGTCTGCCACCGTATCCACCGCATCTCGGATCCGCCGCCACGGCACTCACTGCATCTCAAAAAATGTTTTTCATTTTTCTCATATTCCCGTATTTGGGATGCGGTGGAAAAGGTTAGGCTGAGTAAGGTTTAGGGTTAGCTGGGTTTGGTCAGGTTTGGTTGGTTGGCACAGGTGAGGTTAGGTTATATTTTGTTACCCTAACTCAACTTTACCTTCACTGACCTTTTAAAGTCCAATTAAAGTCAGCTCCTTTGTCACCAAGTCCAGGAAGCCATGATGACACTCTGTTTTCCACTTCATAAAGACCAGACACAAGCATGTGGATTGGCCTCCAAGTCCAGAGCGCCACATAGGGTGCTCTACTCCTACCAAACTTATACTCTGCTGCAGCTCTGGTCTTTGTGTCTGGAATGGGAGGGCACCAATGGTGGTGCTCTGATCTTGGTGCCACTGCATGAGCATTGCATCTGGTTTGTGCAATGCATCCATATGGGCGCCACGTATGGCGCTCTGGACTGGAAGAGGTTAACCAAACCTAACCTGTGTAAACGTACCAACTAAACCTGACATGAGGTAGCCCAACCAAAATCTTGCCTAGCCAAACCATGGCCCCGCAGCCCTGCAAAAACCTGAGAAAAATGAAAATCTTTTAATTTTTGAGATGCTGTGGGGCCAATTCCGAGATGATGTGGATGCGGTGAGGCCGATTCCGAGATGATGTGGATGCGGTGAGGCTGATTCCGAGATGAGGTGGATGCGGTGAGGCTGATTCCGAGATGAGGTGGATGCGGTGGCATGGGACTGTCACCGTTCCACATTTTGTTGCAACAACCAAGGCATGCAACAACTCTCCTGGCTTGTTAGGTGGTAAAAAAACATGCAAAAAGTGGTAACGGACCACGCTCTCCGACTCTTTGGCTCCCCTTTTTTCAGGAATCCAAAAAAACAAAACCGACCGCAAAGCCAGGAGATTGCGCAAGGGCCAGGTTGTCGTGGGAGGAGACGATGCGGACCAGATTGAAATCATTCTTTCAACAATTTTCGGTTCGAGGGCATTCAGGGTTGACAAAAACAGATGAGGAAGAAATGATGCAGTGTGTCGTGGAAGACTGTGGACGGATATGCAATTGGCAGGCATGGGGTGAGCCATTGTTCTGTTCAGCACAGGAAGAAACAATTCGAATTTTTGGAATTCACGTCTTGGTCCAACAGTTGGTTGTTTGGCAAAACGAAATCGAAGGCAGCAGTGATACGCACAAACAATTTTGTCAAATGGATGGTTTGGATCAGGGAAATGTGAATGCTACATGTACCTACTGGTCTCTGAAAAAGAAAAAGGCCCGACAGGACCATTGTTATTTAGCCTGACTGATACGTCATTTTAAGGTTCCACTGGTAAACTGGTTTGGCAAAAAGTTTGGACATGTTTCGGAATGCTGGCGTCCTGGGCTATTTTTTTGTTTTTCTGTTTTTATTTTTGCAGAATGTATTTTTATACTCGTATTTTGTGGGAATGAAGTTTGGGATTGACCCAAAAATGGAAAATCACTTTTTTTGGAAATTGAGCACAAATGTTGCAACTTTCAAAATCGTGGTTTAAAATATTTCGATCGGAAAAGGTTAAATCCAATTGGAATAAACATGTCAGTTTCTTTGTTTTTTGATGTTGGTTTTGCCAAGCCAGTAACCTTAAGCTATCAGAGACTTGGTTCTTGCCTGCATTGGGACTATTTGTGCCCAGCTGATGAAAATTTGGTGGTGATTGTAGCCAATTTTATATCAGTACCTAATTGCATTCTTGGCAGTTTTGGTGTGAAGTATTTTTTCGCTGTGAAGTTATCCTTCCTTTTGTTGGAGGGGTAATATCCTCCAAACTTGAGTTTTTTATCAATTCAGTTTTTCACCTGGTACCAACTCTTCTGTATCGATACCGATTTGCAGGTAGCCTTTGAAACAATAATTTTGAGTTGGCATGAATGAAATCCTGAAAATGACTTCAATTAGGCACCTCTATTCTGAAATTCGATTCTGGTGAACTAAAAAAAAAATGTGCATTTCACAAAAACTTACCACGTTACCCTATTTTTATTTTCAGGACCAGTTTTCGGAAGATGGAATTCTTTATCAAGCAATTCATGTGGATACACCTCAGCTATGTGGTGCTTTCATCACTCGTCATGGATTTGACCTGTCGCAAAAATCATTTTTTTCTACCTGCCTACTTACTCTTGATGTGATCATGTGTTTCTTTTTCCTTCTCTCTCAGATAGAATGCTTTTTTTGTCAAAAAGCAATAATATTGGTCTTCATGGGTTCTCTTCTTTTTTTAAGGGGGGTGAAGACCTTCAGGTTGTCGGAAAATGACTAAAAATGAGGATTTGGCTTTTTATGCGATGTTATGGGCAAAAATCAGATGAATCCAGTGATGCAATCCATTTTTTGAAATTCCATGTGGTTTAGAAGTTATGGACACAAATGCCAGGGCAGCTTTATGAATTTTATGCACTTCCATTATCAGTTGGTAAAATCGTCTTTAGAAAAATGACATTGTCTAAATTTGACCATTCTGGCCAAACCAGAAGCTCTTTTGAGATCAGCATGCAAAGTTTCAACATATAGGTCGCTCCAGGCTGAGATTTTGCATAAAAAGGTTGACGCTGCCAAAATTAGTGTAATGATAACGGAAAACGAAAATCTTTGCAAATCTTCACTGGAAACTACGAACGAAACTTTCATGTTCGGTAAACTTTTGAATGCAATATCTGAGCCCAGGAATAACGTGTACACTTGTCTTCCAAAAGTGTCTTCAGTTGGCTAGAATGGTCAAAATCTGTGTATCTTGTGTGATTACAATTATACAATCACATTTTAAATTATGACAATGGAAAATGCACCGCTTCTTTCGCAATAAGCTTTTATTTATTTATTTGTATCTGAGGCAAAAGTTAGGAATCAGTTTCCAAACTTTTCTAGCCAACTTCAACTTCAAACACAATTTTGGGCACTTCAGTAAAACCAGGGCCCTATACCTCCAATAGTTTTGGCGCTGCAGTGATCAAAATTTAGTCTACTTTTTTGAGCATTAATTGTCTACAGCTGCTATACTGGATGTACTAGGGATGTGAAATTTTGCCCAGATCTTAGTTTAAATGACTCCAAAATGTGTGCAAAGTTTGAGCCAAATTGGTTTCATAAAAAAAATTGCACGACGGTCCCCCATAAAATGTTCCATTTTTTTCGTGGTGGCCGTACCTGTCTAATTCCATAGCACATTTACTCTTTTCTGTGTTTTTTCAGCTGGAATTTGCTTCAAGTTTAAAGCTATACTTAGGTACTTTTTGGGCATACCTACCAACACAACTTCTGTGGCTTTATCTGCTTACACCCTTGAAACATCGAAGCATGTACTTGTGACCTGAACTTGCTTGCATCATCTGATTGCCATCTTGCAGATCAGTAGTTAGGTTACTGGCTTTTTCAGCAGGAGCACCACTAACTGTATAATTGCAAGGAAAATAGACAAAATAAAGAGCCGGTTCCGTTCTTGAAGGAATGAAATGCAAGTCACATTGTAAGTTACGAACGGAACCGGCTCTTTAATGTCTTTTCCTTTTGGTGACTAGCCATTAGCGTATGCAGCACTCATTTTTGATACGTGGCTCGTCTTCCTAAACTCCTTCCTGCAGTTAATTCAACGGTGGATACAATGGCTCCATCTTCAGCTTGTTCATTTCTGCAAAAGGCCACCAAAAATTTTAAATTTCCATTTAAAAGTTTTGTTTTTATGAGTCGTGTCAGTCCGATCACGATCAATTATTGTGAACTAGATTTCCAAACATATGACGTCAACTGGCCAGATGCGGCAAATCAACTGCTGCCGAGACAATGTAAGTGATTGAGGGTTTCGAAGCATCACTCACAAAAAACGAAATTTCGCTTGAACAAAGAGATGGTTTTCATGGAACCTTTTGTGTTGGAAAGCTGAAAAATGGGAAACAGGCGATCCCACAAGTTTACAATGATCCCAAACTTTTGGCAGACGAAACCCAAAATTACTTGGAAATGAATGTTGAAATTATCATGTGATGAAATATCAGGTTCGTCAGAAGTGTTTTCTATTGTGGCACTATTTTTTCCCCATTGTACGTGTAACAATTGATCTGTTTGGAAGAGTTTCAGTGGAAGTGTCAGCTTTCTAATGAAACCAAAATCATTCCATTTGAAGGTTATTTGACCTTTATCCAAGATGTAACAACATATGGTGCCGTATTGTGTTCGTCAAGCTGTTGACATTGGAACTAGGTCGATAAAACAGCAATGGTTTTTTGTATCTTTGGTTTTTTGCATGTCAAAAGTGCAGAATAAACTCAATGGTTTTTTGCTTCACTGTGTTTTTTTGTTCATTCTGCAAAGTGATTAAGATTTTCCTCTTCATAAGGCTGGCATCACCTTACGCCATTCGGCTTCCAACATAATTGCCGGCCCGCTGATCTTGGAGACCAAGTTCCATGGTTCTGTATCAAACTCAGGGGTGTTGGATTTGGTCAGCTTGACTTGCTATCAATTTCTAGGGTTGTTTCGAACTGTTTTTATGATATCGTCCAACGTGTTCAGTTGGGGTGCTCATATTTTTTTCCTTTTCACTTATTGCCTCCGCAATTCAAGTGGAATGAAAGTGCCGCCACATCACAACGAAACGTTTTTTTTTGAGAAGCTATTGAATTGTTGAGTTTTTGCACAGACGAATTGTTGTCCCATTTGACTGCAACAGTGGCTGCATCATTTAATTTCATGTGAGTATACTGGCGGCGGGAACAGATTACCCATACATGTGAAAAATTTCCATTCTTGAGATTTTAGCAAAAACTCCATGCCGTAGAAATAAAAGATCCTCTTTCATCACAAATGTCAAAATCTGACACCTCTAGAAAGCTCCGTTGCAATTTGGCGCTTTAATTTCTACCAACTGCATAAGAGTAAAAAGAAAGAAAAAAAAGTTTTGGAGGCAACAATCAAATGGGAAAAACACATGTATGAGTAATTTTTTTCCGCCGCCACTATACATTTTTTCTGTATCTGTACAACTGTGTTCCATTTGAAGACACGGCCTCCTTCACTGAGGTACCTACTTGCTCAGGAAAAATCTGAATTTTGGTGAATGAACAGTTTTCGACCCGGCACCGGCATTCATTTTTAAAGGGAATTCTGGATCCCTTCCAAGCATACCTACTTAAGAGCATTCTCGGTTTCCATCTATAAAATGGAATTCAGTGCATAAAATCGTTCATGTACCGGGCATGCATTTCTGATGTGGAGTACCCCGTGGCAAAAAATAACTAAATGGTTCCAAAAGCAGAAAAATTAATATTTTTGATTCCCATCCTACAATTTTATGTGAATTGGCCAGAAGTGACTCAGAATTTCGATTTGATCAAGAATGCTGAGGGTGATCCTTTTCACTTTTTGTTCCCCAGATTGATTTTGGGTTCCAAACAAGGTTTCCTTACTTTTTTCAACTCATGCATACAGATTGGGAAAGATTTGGCTGATGTCATGGTGAATGACTCCGTGTGAAGTCACAAAAGCAGGTCATTTCTGGGGTACTATCCAGTCCCTCATCATGAATATCCATCGGCCGTGAAGTCACACTAAGGCAAAGGCACAACAAGGGAGGTTGTCCGGAAGCTTATGACACCATTCCTCATGGTGGACGGCCACCGCCTTGCTAGAGAAATATGTCAGCGTGCAACGCCATTGCTCTAAATTTGGCTAAAAATTGAAACCAAAATGGTTAAAATAGTTCATTTTGTAATCTTGTGAGGGGCTATGCCACATAGAGCTTCTGCCCAGGGCTCTGCGTCGGCCTCGATGGGGCTCTGCCCCAGACACCATAAACAGAGGAGCTCTGCCTCTCTGGCTGGGATCACACAAGATTCCCTGCTCCATGACTGTGCATTTCTGATTGGGTCCTCTGAGAAATCTTGGTTCTATCCCCGTTGAGAACAGTCACAAAAGATCTCACGAAAGGCATGTGACAAATGCAGGTGGTAGAACCGATTATTACACTTATGGTGGGATCATCAACTCTGGATTAATGCTAATCCGAGGTTGTGAACTGAATTTACACCATTTGCTACTTAAGTGGGAAAAATTTACTTCACAACCCTCGAAAAAGTTTTAATCTGCAGTTGTTGTCACCGCCTCAGAAAATCGCCTCAGGGTGCAGTTTCTACAGGTGTATGGCTTTCTCTTTGCAAGGACGAGAAGTCATTGTCCTGCTGAAGTACCATTCTGCAAAGCACTCTGAAGTCATTGTCAAATGTTCATGAGTTTTGAACGACTCTTCGGCCCACAGGGTTGGCTATGGACATGTATGACATATTCATGAATTGGCACTCATGAATTCATTGGCAAATCGGCCATTGAATGGCAAACGGCTGTTGCAAAGTGGGAGATTTTCAACACAGAAGTGTCATATCTTCGAAGAGGATGCCAGACTGGTGGTTGTCAGTTGTTGACCCTGTGCGGCACATCTTTAACATTTCGCAGCCAGCGATTTATACTACTTTGGTTTTCTGTTCAGCTTTTGTTCATCGGTTGCTGTCTTCCAAATAATGATTATTTTTATATTTCAGCGAAGGTAACCAGATCTTTTGCATTTGTTGTTCTTTGAAGAATAGCCTTTACCATTGCAACTGTCACTGTCTTCTTTGGAATGTTTTGTACCCCACGAGGCCATGTTATCCCCAATGATAATGTGATCCTAATCACCCCCAAAAGTTTTTCAATAATGTGGGTCTTCACCACCATCGACATTTTGGTTGTTTTATTGCTTTGATTTTGCATGCAATTTTGTGACTTCAATGCAAAAGTATTTTGGGACTTCACACCAAGGACCTGACAGTGACGTCAACAACGTCACTGTCGTCACCCCAACATGATGCATTTTGGGAACTTAAGAATTTCATGGCCTCGAAATGGGGACCATGCACATTTCACTGGCCACATTAAGAATTATTGTCTGAGCATTGAGAATATCTCCCTTCATGTTTCCAATATTTTCGACCAGGCTGTTTGACATTTTGATATTTGAAGAGATTGTGATGAGAAAGTAAGTGAAATTAAGTTTTTCATTGGGAAATGCTCTGATACTGTTCAAGCCATTCTTTTCCATTGGGCTTATGCATGTTGACTGTTTGATTTTCAACCAATTTTCCAGAACAAACAAAGAGATGCTCACCAAAGAGGTCGAGACCATCTACTGGATGTGGCGCAGCAGGTGCGTGGGAGAAGGAAAGATCCATCACCAAGGGAGGAGGTGCGATTTTCCCCTATCATTTTTCTTGGATTTTATCATTTTTGGGTTCTGCATATTTTGTGGTGGATTCAAGTTTTTTTTTCATAGTCAGGGCTGGTTTCAGGTGCAGCCGACGTAGGCGGCCGCCTGAAAGCTTTAAACACACCCTATCCCAGCTGGTGATGGAATTTAGCTAAGTTTCTATTTCGCTGGCAAAAAAATTGAACCCGAAACCAGGGATAATGTTGCCACGCGATGACAGTCAAGGCCAAAAGGTTGCATAAATTATTAAATTTGTCCAAAATCGGATCCAAAATGTACACTACAAAGGCTCTTACACCTCTGGAGGACCCATGATGGGGGACTGCTTCAGACCCACCACCCCTCAAGGTTGTCTGTCCCCGTGGCTGCTGCAATGCCTTGAGGGGCGCCAAAAAACTAGGGGCGTCAAAACAATTTCCCGCCTACACCAAATATTTTGTTGAAACCGGCCCTGTTCATAGTGTCCTGGAGATGTGCAGACTGAATGTCCACCTCTCACGTCTTTTCTGTGATTCGTCAAGCTGCGTGCATGTCTGAAAAATGTCGAATTTGGAATGATAATAAAAAGAGCTGTCACTAGTCGGCAATTGGGAACTGTTGAACCCATCCACAGATGCATACAGCCAGCGCAAAACACAAACCCATTTTTTTATTTTGATAAATTTTTGATGTGTCATTGCTGATGGCTTCGTCTATCGTTTCGTTCTTTTTTTGTCTTCATGTCATTACTTTTTCTTGCCTACCTCTGAGTATTTGTTTCAAACAGGCAATTCATTTCATATTTTCATAGTGGGAGGCCTGGTAACCAATTTCCAGCTGCCGTCTTGTGGTCATTGGACACCAAAGAGGCATCTGGGGCTGCAGCCCCAACTGAGTTTAAGGTGCAGAGCCCTCCAGGTTGGATGTCCTGGGGGGAAGGAAGGTGGGGAAGGGGAAGGAAATGTTGATATTCTATGGTTTATTTTGGTTTTCTCCTGTTGGACCTTCCCATGAGAACGATAACGAGAGTTTTTTGGGAAGGTGCAAGAACAGGCGACCAGAGTTGTGCAAGCAGCAAGCTAATCACATAGGTATGAGATAGTTCTCAAATGAGGTGTCATTGGTCATTGCCCCATTAATGATGACCCACGAGACCAAGCGATTTATTTGACCCAGCAACTTTTTTGTTGCAAATCAAGAACCAAAAACATTCACTTTTATTTTTTCTTTTTCGAGCACTGAATGATCTTTGCATTTTCATTCTCCTTCTGACCTTCAGGCAACCTGCGAGGTATACATTCAGATTATTTGTTCCAGCAAATGAATAATTTCTTTTCTCAGAGCTTGGACGAAGTCGTTGAAAAAGATATGTGCTGGAAACTCGGTAGATGAGTACTCACGCGGCCTGCTGTTTCTTTCCTGCTAGCATTTGAATTCAGTCTCCTTTTTGACACTGTCCATTTAGTTTGAATTTTTCGAAGGAGAAACAAGAGTGGTGGTGAAATGTTTCACTGCTCAGAGATGATGACGTCTGAGATTCATTAACAGCAGACTGCTACATGTGTGTGGAGACTTCTCCTTCCAACAGCAGTGTCTATTCTGTTAACTTCCCGGAAAATTTAAAGCAGGATTGGACACGGTGCGCCATATGGAGTGGTCCAGATGTCCAAAAAACAAGTACCACTCCAGCAAACATTGCACGGGTGGGAGAAAAAGTTTTGACAAAAGGAAGATTGACAGTGCAGAAGATAGCCGAGTTCCTATGGATAACGAAATGGGCTGTGCATCGAATTATGGGCCAGGACTTAAAAATGGCGAATGTCAGTTTTCAAATTGGTGCTCGCACTTCTTGACGTAGCCAAAAAACAGCATCGTCAGAATTGGAGGACCGCTGCTATTTTGTGGCTGCGTCGCCGAGGAGACGTCCGGACCCCTCCGTTTGGTACTCTGCGGAAAGAGAAGTCCCCACAAACTTGGAGCAGCCTGCTGTTGCCTCTTTGTTCCTCTATCGAAAAATTCAAGTGACCAGTGTCAAAATAAGACCGAATTCAAATGCTGACAGAAAAGAAACCACGAGCCGGAAATTCATAGATTTCGTAAGCAAAGACCCAAAAGGATGGAGCTGTATGATAGACCAACAATATGTCGCGTGGTGTGCCTGTGGGAGAACAATTCCGGATTCTTCCAAATGCTCCTCTTATGCTTCAATGTGAGTTCAGAGGAAGCAGGATTGGTGCAAAATATGCATCACAATTTTTTGAAGGTTTTATATCCCACCAACCTGCCAATGTCTTCTGGAACTGATTGATGCTTAATTTTTTGATTCCCTTTTTGATTTCAACAGGATGCAGCTGCAGATGAGACAAAGGACAGAGGAGGACAGGACGAAGTGCCATCAAATAATAAGAAAAGGAAATTGAAGCATACGGGTGTAAGTGCAAATAAAAAAAGCCATTTATTGCAACTCTGCTCATGCGATTGACATTCAGTGACTGGATGACATTTCCTCTCAGATGCCTTTGTGCCACACCGCAATCTTTTTTTTTTTTTTTTTATCGTTTTTAAACCAATTTCCGGCCCCCTCGTTTCATTTCACTGGACAAATCCTTCTCAGGGTGAGACGAAATTGGCCAATCGATTCCAATCTTTCGAGCTTCTTGAAGCCAACCACCAGCCCCAGCCCCGTCAAGTGGATTTCGTGTGCTTGGATTCTTCTGCAGTTGTACCTGATCATTTTGTTGTTTATTTTTACACGTCTTCATAGGAAGCAAAGCGCACCATTGTGAAATGCAAAGTGAAAATGGCAAAATCCAAGTTGAGGACCAACTTAAAAAGGATAATCTCTGCTAACAGCATTTTCATGGATAAGATGCAGGCCTTTTCTGCAAAGGCGAATAATTTTTTTTTTAACATTTTTCTTGGAATCTGTTTTGTCCATTTTTTTTTGCCTTTAGCTATTTCTCAGCCACCAACAAAACCTCTGTTTAAATTTAGCTTGTGGCCTGAAATATTTTCCTTGAAGATGGTATCATTGATTTTTGAGCACCTGGAGCCCAACAGTTACGAATAAGTATGTCTCTCTGCTGGAATTTGGTTGTACAGGGTGGCAACATTTCGTAGGATTTGATGAGAGGTATGGTTCCCTGGAATTGACAAAAAATAATTCAAAGTTGGTGCCTGAGATAAACCGTGCAACATAATATGTGCATCCTTTTCCAAATTGTTCATAGCATAACCGTAAAAGCCTGTACCTAATGCATGTGAAATAGAAACTTTCTTTAGTTAGACCTGGGGATTGCGACATAAGTTGTGTGGCTTTCATATAACATCCCGTAAAACTCTGATTTCTTTCTTTCTCTCTTTCTTTTTCAGCAACCAGTGGTACAGTTGCATAGGCTGAGCCATTCTCAAGTAAGTGATTCTCCAGTTGTAACTTGTCATTCCGGATACAAGTGTTTCTCCATTACTCTCTTAATGGTGGAGAGGATACAGTGGCCACAGAATTACTTTACCATCCATGGATGCCAGAAATTGTTATTGTTATTATTATTATTAGTTTTAATTTGCATGGACTTCTCCTGCGCAAATTACAGTGTGGATAGCACAAACAATAGCAACCAGAAGGCATTGTCATAGTGTAACACAAAGACAACATGAATCAAAACAACATGTAATTTATCCAGACAGGATAAAAACTAGATTAATTCGTCCTCTGCATAATATTTCTCTTAAACGTGTCAGCACTTATATCACGAGCATTGCCAAAGACCACAGGGCTCAAAGCATTCCATTCCCTTACTGTCCTACACACAAAAGAATACTTCCCGAAGAATTGTGGTTGTTGAGGTTGTATCAAAAAACCAACATTTGCAATTTTGGCTTTGCAACCGAGTCTTGGCAACCAGAGCGGCATGACAAGCAAATATGTGGCCCACATTGTGACCAGTTTTCCAAGGTCCAACTAAGAATGTGCTTGCTACATTGCAGCTTATCCACCTTTTAAACAAGGGGACTGTTGAGATGACGAAAAGAAACTGACTTTCAAATTTTTTGAGAATTTTCTCCATTTTTTGTTCATCATTTTGTGACTTTTGCATGTTTTGGCAAAGGAGGCAGAAGTAGTTCCATCCTCTGGAAGGCTTTTTTTTTATTGAAAACTGATCCTTTTTGAATTTTCCTTGTTCCTTCGCTGATCGCAAATATCGAATTGAGTTTCAAAGTCCATCATATGGACAGTGCTGCCGCACACATCTTTTCAAACGTTTCTAAATGGTGGGATTGATCACCTCAGATTACCTCAGGCGTAATATTTTTATCGCTTCAACCAAATAAGACCTACCTAATTCAGAAGATACCTACTACTTACTAGATATGTAGGCATCGACCTACCTACATAGTAACCTACATTTTTCTGGACGCTGGCGCAAACTTCAACATCGCATGGTGACAAAAGTTGGCTTACACAACTCAGAAATTTTCCCTTTTTCCTGTGTTTTTGTCTGCAAATTTCAAATTCACTACACTGCTCAAATTTGAATGAAAAAAAAAAAACATTAATTCCAACAAAATTGAGAACAAAAGAACAATTTTGGCAAGGACATAATGGCAGAGATTCACTGCATTCGGAGCTCGATAGCCAGTGTTTAGAAAAACCAAAGGGAGAAATTGTCCCGCCGAAACACCGGAAAATCATGCTAGGCATGGTATAGGACACGTATCCCAGTCCCCTTTTCAGGCTGAAAATAACCATGAACGGAGCTCTGAGTCCTTCCCTGCGCAATAGCACCAGAACAACTTGCTTTTTGATGAAGCATTTAACCTGCATTTTGAAGAAGCATGAAAATAAACCTGCTGCTTTTTGAAGAAGGATGAATTATCAATAAACAGACCAACACCGAAAAAAGCAAAAAAATCACGCACGAGCAGGAAGAAATCACTTCGCGCTTGCTGCTCAGCAGACGACGTCAGATCAAACTTGCCAAAGTCGAACCGTTGCGAACTCCGTTGAGAAAATAGAACAGGAATCTATTGTTTAATAGAGTGCGCTATGGTCGAACTTTTTTCACTTAAAACCATGGCTTCCGGATTTTTCGCTGGTTTGACGGTTTTTCTAAAAGACTCACTTCAAGTTCCAGTAGGGCAGGGAAACCACAATCGTGTGGCAAATGCATCCCAGGAAGGCCGAAAGGGCTCAAGAAAAATAACCAAAAGTGAAATTGCTATATTAGGTACCTCAAATTACCCAAGATTTTGCTTTTCCTCAAATGGTTTTCAAATGAGCAGCGATTACCTTAAAATCGGGTAAATTACCCTAAAGTCGGCAGCACTGCATGTGGATCCCCTCTAATGTACGTGTTAATTTGTTGCATCAGTGAAGTATCTGATGCCAAGGAATTTGATTCGCGAATGGTGTGTTCTGGTGTGTACTAATTCACGTTGATTGCTTGAGGAGGTGTAAACATGAATTTTGAAATATTTGGGAGTGAGATTTGAATGGTTGCAATTTTTTTGGAAAAGTTTTTTTTTTACTGAAAAGGCCTACATTTTCTTGTTGAAAAGATGCATGCCTGATATCGTTTGAAATGGCACATTTTCCTCGGAAAGTTGTTTTGTGCTAATCTAAGTAGGTAATCATTTCTACCGTTTACCTCTTTCACAGCTTCAATCATCAAGCTCAGCATCCACAACTCAGGAAATGGTGAGTTTTCTTGCACTTTTGTCGTTTTTGCGTTTCGGAATCATTTGTAGAAATTTTAGCTTGGGCAATCATGAAGACGCCAGTGCTTTATTGACTTCTTTCGCAAACATTGGATCTATTTATTATCACATGAATTGCTTCTCTCAATCTGTAGTATCAGCAGTGATCAGGTGTTATTTTTGCATGAGTTGTGTGGCTTTTATTTAACACTCTCTCTCTCTTTCTTTCTTTCCTTCTTTCAGCAACCGGTGCTTCAACTGGTGCGGCTTAATTTTGGCCAAGTAAGTAATTCTCCGGCTATAACTTATCATTCCTGCAAATGCTTCTCTGTTACTCTCTTCATGGTGGAGATGATGCAGTGGCCACAGAATTACTTTACCACCCATGGATGCAAGATATTGTGGTTGTTAAGGTTGTCGCAAAAGCCGACATTTGAAATTATGCTTTGTTTTGTTTTCATAATAGATTGCAATCGTGATAGTTTTTATCAAGCTTACTTGCTCTCTTTGCACGGCCTGTCGCAATTCATGTTTCTCGCCATGGTGGACTTTCTTGGACTTGTAACCACGGAAATATGGATTTTTGAATTTCATAGCACCACAAAAATGCATTGTACGAATGAATGCAATTTGTTTTGCAAAGAGATTGGTGGCAAGAGGCATTTTAAGCTTTTCCCGGTTGGAATCTTTTGAAGCACGATTTTGGGAGTCTCAGGACGGACACGAAATTTCTGAATTAAAGGGATTTTGTTTGTGGGTCAATCCCAAACATCAATCCTTTGTGAAAAATTTTGCTGATTAAGAATCTCAAATTGAATTTTGAAATCTGACATGAGGACCCCCCTACAATGCGCATGTTTATTCCTGCTTCATTGGTTCAGGAATCTGATTCCAGGAATTTGATTTTGCTAAACTGCATGGTTGTGTGTACCAATTCTTGGCAAATGCTTGCGGGGGTGGGGGTGTAAACATGAATTACATTTTTGGGAGGGAGATATGGCCAGTCGGCAATTTTTTGGAAAAGGTTTTACTGAAAATGATAACATTTTTGTTGTTGTAAAGATGCATGTTTAATCTTCTGAAATTGCTTTTTTCTTGAAAATGTTTTGCCCTAACCTGATCATTTTCTATCCTTCTTCTATTTCACAGCAGCGATCATCAACACCATCAGTGCCATCAATGGTGAGTTTTAGACCTTTTCTCTTTCTCTCATTTTCTTTCGTTTCGGCATGAGCTGTGACGACTTTGTTTGCACACTTGATCAGTGATCACATTTCTATCAATATGAATTGCTTCTTTCAGTTTGCGTTAGGCCTGTAAGTTGTTATTTTAAGGATTAGTGAGAGGTCACGGATACTCAGGTGTGAAAAAAGTCTGGATTTTTCGCTCAAGTGGAACCATTTCCAGATTTCCTGCTTCAAAGATGTCAATGTCGAAAGTAAATGTGACAGTTAACAAGTTGGCTGCCGGGTGTAATAATAGCAGCATCGCCAGCGTGCCACATAGGGTCTGCAGTAAAACATGCTGTTTTGGTGGGTGGTTTCATCTTGTTTGGATTTCTGAAGGCATTTTGAGTCGTTTGGCACCATTTTTAAGGTGTGTATCATTTTGATACACACCATGCCCCAGGTGCCATGTGCATCACCAGTGATGCACACCAAAGTGCTGTGAAAGCAGGGTCTGGTGTGAGGTGCCACTCAGTAAAGTGTGAATGCATTGGGCTGTGCCAGATGCGAACTGCAGCCGTTTAAAAAGCAAGGGCCTGTGCATCATTTTGATACACACGGCACATGCGGCAAATGTCATGTGCATCACTCCTGATGCATATGGCAGCCAATTTGTGTGAAAAATCGAGAAATATTAATTTTGTTTTCAAAACCTGGGGATTGCGACATAGTTGTGTGGCTTTTATTTAACATCCTGTAGAATGCTGATTTCTCGCTCTCTCTCTTTCTTTCTTTCAGCAACCGGTCGTGCTGTTAAACAGGCTGAGTCTACCGGACGTAAGTGAGAATCACTGTGACTTCCAATGACAACTTCCAAGTGGACACTTGGAAGTTGTCATTCCTGAAATAGTGAAAATGTTTCTCTGTTACTCTCTTGAGGTTAGGGACGTTATATTAGCCGCAGACTATGGATGCAAGAAATTGTGGTTGCTGAGATTGTTGCAAAGAACCCGACATTTTTCCGTTGTTTCTGAACAGATGGCAATCACGAATCTTTTTTTGCAGTTATCATAAGTACTGCCTGTCGCAAATCATGTCTGTATGAATTCCATGAATCTAGTTAGATTAAACAAAAGCCACATGTTCGTGGTTCCATAATTTTAGAAAATTTGGTCCGATTTTTATTGAAAAAGAAAAAAAATGCATTTGTGCACCATTCCATAGAAAAACCAGCAAAGTCCAACCACATCAAAGAGCTTATCTGCATGCGAATTCATTGCTTCATTAAAGCATTTCAGAATTTGTCAAATAATTGAGCGTCGGCTCTTGCAGACAAGGAGCTGTGTCGTTGAGAAGAGGTTCAAAATGATCCTTCAATTGCTTGAGGGAAACAGGAAAATTCACAACTAAAACAAGAAAATCACTGTCTGAATTTCTCAACAATGGTGAACTGTTCCGAAAATGTATTGATAATGTTTGAACTCCATCAGATTGTCACCTAAACGTGATTCCTTTCACCTGGTTTTTCAACAAAAATGAACCGTTCATCTAAATTGGTTGGCATATCTCCAGATTCCCTGCATTAACCTTTGCACAACATGAATGCACTCTCAAAAATTTGCATGTAAATCTTATATCCCATGGGGATTTGTTTAAAAAAGTGCCAGGGTTGCAAAAAAAAACGAAACATTTGAAAAAAAACAAAACATTTGTTTTAAAACAAAATTGGATGTTTTAAAACACTTTTTTTGTTTTAAAACAGCTAGAAAAAAAACTTGTTTTAAAACATGATTTTTGTTAAAAAAAAAAGGTGTTTTAAAACAAATATTTTCTTCCTTTTTCTTGTAAAACTTTGAGAGAAGCCCGAGTGAATGCAGCAACATACCCTGGGCAGTACGCAGGCAAAAACAAATCGAATTTGCCCATTGGCCACTGCTAGATTCCATATTATTCTGTGCACACAATGCACATCTAGCTCCTCAACTTCACTAGCGGTTCGATATGACGGGTACGTGAATAAACTCATGTGATGTGCTGGAATTTGCATCAATGGCTAACGTTCGGGATTCGGGGTGCGTAAATATTCCTGGAGATACCTATTCCAAAATTCTTGGAATTTGCGTTGGATTCTATTCATTTCTATTTATTTATCATTGTACAGTCAACAAAATAGCAAGAATTATGATGAAATACAATCCAATTTTCACCAACCACGGCAAATTTTATCATTAACCATTACGTACAATTTTGTGATGGTGATGACAAAATAAGAAATCCCTACCTATAGGTACATATAAAACAATTCACCATAGGCCATACCCCAAGAATAAATTGTTCAGGTGTTGATAAAAGCTTAAATATTTCCTAATTCCTCGTTCACATCCTCTATCGCTTTGTTTTCCTGTTTGGTTTTGAGTGTCAACAGTGCAAAACTAAAGGGAATTATTATTTACAAATTCCCAGGAAATTTAGGTAGGTACAACGAAAATTACCGGAAATTTTGAGAATTATTTCAATGAAAATTGTCCGTCAACAAGTGGCAAGTCAAGTGCAATGGTTCCTGTTCCTAGTTATTCCAAAATCATGAAAAATATTTGAGAATTCTTGTTTTTAATGTCACACCATTCAAATAGGCACTCAGCATTTGCTGGACTCATAGGTATTTGTTTTCCAATCTGGTTATTTTTTTTTTGTTTTTATGCGAGTGCCTTGGTATGCTGTTCCGTTTTAACTCTCTACTAGGTATCTCACTTCTTAGTCATTAACTGTACCCACCTACAGAATGTCTTGGCCTATTTTAAGTAGGTACCTATTTTATTTGCATAGGTCCCTCCCTGTTTTTATTTTCCTTCCATCCAAGATCATAAAATGCATGAGTTGTGTTTGATGCTTTGGTCATATCATTTGTGGTGGGATAATAATTTCTCAAGAGGTTACCAGACAGAAACAAACATTTGCCAATGAGTCCTATCAAAATACTGTTTTTCTTCTAATTTCTCATCACTGCCCCTTCTTCATGGTGTTTCAAGGTATTTATTTGGTTTCTGGCAACTGGACAATCGTGACAAATGGCAAACCATTCGTGGTTTAAAAATAAATAAAGTTCATGATCATGATCAAAAATAGAAATAGGGTAGAATAGAATGATGTGGATGTTCCCAAAGTTTAACCAAAAGGAACATTGCCATAAACTAACGACATAACGACACTGTATGTTCTTGGGAACAACATAACGACACTGGGCGACAACATGGAATTTTGCTATGACCTGTGACATTCCATTTCAGAATCTATCGCTTTTGGGTACAGATGCAGATGGTGCATCATAGAAATTGATCGAACACAAATGCAGTCGAGAACATTTAAACAGTCGGCCATGTTGTAGGTATTGTCACATGTTTTGAATATCCCTTTGATCCATTGTTTTTTCTTGCAAGTCATTTTTGAATGAAATGAGCACACCATCAAGTGGTTGGTTAAGTTTCGAGGGTGTGTGAGATTTTGAGGTTTGTGATAGTGTGACGTGGACATGATTATGGAGCGAGAAAAGGCAAAAAATGGAAAATGAGAGATCGGAGTGATTTTGATGTTCCACATATTCAGTGGAACTTAATCACCGGACAGCTGGAGTTGATAAGTGAAAGTAATGGTGAACATGATCAAGGCAACCTGGAGCAAATTTCTGTTTTGTTCGTTATTTTTCAAATTATCGTGCTTTAGACTTTAGTACCTTTACCAAGGTAAAAAACGATTTGTTCAGTGAAACTTGTTCAGAATGATTCAGTAAAATTAATATTTTCATCACATTGTTCATCTTCTGATTTATTTCTGAGTAGGTAGCTACTGCCATTTTGACCTGCAAATAGACAGGTAGATGTGACATAGGCCTATTTAACATGTAGGTACCTATCCTACATGCTTCTTTTTTAATATTTAAAAACAAAAAAAAACGTTTTTTTTTAACAAAATAATTTTTTTTTTAATGTTACTGGTGTCAAAATTAGCCCATTTCCAAAGGAAAAATTTGTTTTAAAACAATTTGATAAAAAACACCTGTTTTTGTTTTAAAACAAACTGTTTTTAAACAAAAATGTTTTTTTTTCAAAGCCTTGTTTTAAAACGTGTTTGAAACAATGTTTTAAAACAATTTGTTTTAAAACAAACAACCCTGAAAAGTGCACCAGTGAATCTGACGAAACATTTAAAACCTCGCCTTTATAGGTTCTAGTGAGAAGGTAGAGAGGTGTTGAAACTTTTGCCATGGAAGTTCAGCACCTTCCTACCTTCCCATCATGTCTTCTCCAGCACAAAAAACCACAATAGGTTCCAGCCTCGGAAGGTGGAATTAGTCTTGTGGATGTGATCCAGAAGAATCATAGCCAAATTCAGATCTTGCTCAGTAATGACCAGCTCTCAAATCTTGGTAGCTATTCCTGAGTTTTCCTTAGAATTTATCAACAAAAAGCGAAACAGAATTATTGTCGACGTTTTGATGATAAATTATATGGATTCTTTTTCGTCGTTCAAAAATCTGGGGGTTTCAATTTTTTTTTTTAATTTTTAGGGTAGATAAAACTCCATTTTATTGGCAAGTATGTATTTTTCCACAATTTTTTTTCGTTGTAAATTTTTTTTCTCATTATAACTGTTCTGTAGACTGCTGCATTAAAACTGTTCTTCAAACCACTGCGTTAAAACTCTTCTGCAGACACTGCATCAGAACTGTTCTGCAAACCACTGCATAAAAACTGTTCTGCAAACAACTGCATAAAAACTGTTCTGCATACCACTCCATTAAAAAAATTATGCAAACCACTGCGTAAAAACTGTTCTGCAAACCACTGCATTAAAACTGTTCTGCAGACAACTGCATAAAAACTGTTCTGCATACCACTCCATTAAAACAGTTATGCAAACCACTGCGTAAAAACTGTTCTGCAAACCACTGCATTAAAACTGTTCTGCAGACAACTGCATCAAAACTGTTCTGCAGACAACTGCATTAAAACTGTTCTGCAGGCCATTGCATTAACCATTTGGGTGGGGGTGGGTAAAGTTCTTTACCTTTGTTGGAGAACACTGTGACAACATGTGAGTGTCAGGAAATCGTTTTATTGCAATGTATAACTTTTTTTACTTTAAAAATGAAGCATAATTTTTGCATTTGCTATTTTCCTTCATCTGTCCACATTCACTTCTGTCCCTTTTGTTTCCTGTTTCTTAGCAGAAGTCAACACCATCATCAGTGGTTGATTTAATGAGTTGAACGTCACATAGCCCAGGCCGCTTGACACAATTATTGACAAACATCAGCTGTTTGTCAATTAGTTCTGTTGCCATGACAACCAAAGTTTTTGGGGGCCATATCTTAGGAATGCGGTGTTGGATGACATTTTGTCACTGGACCACTTATTTTCAGTTTGTTCTGAAGAACTCCTCAACAAAAAATGGGAATTGTCCGACTAAAATGGAGTTCAGCCTTCTCGGCCCGAATTGGGTGGTCCTTTGGAGGGGCCGATGAGGGTAAACTCGATTTCGTCGCACAACTCCTATTTTATTTGTAGAGGAGTTGATCAGAACAAACTAAAAATAAATGGTCAGGGACAAAATGTCCTCCAACCCCCAAATTTCCATGATGCAACTCCAAAAAACTTCGTTTGCCATGGCAACGGAGGAAAAACACTCTTGAAAAATTTCTTTCAGCCTCGACCAGCTCGTTCTCAGAGGCGGATCTCATCGCCAGAACCTTCGACATCACGGGAAAAGGCTCCTATGAGTGTAAGTTGTCAGTTAAACAAGTTGTTTTTTCGATCTTTTGTGTTAGAGTACAGCAAGGAACACAGGAATGCAGTTGGATAGAAAAGGATAGAATTTTGGATAATTTGGGCTTATCTTTTACAATTTTTAAGCACATCACTTTTTTAATTTTCAAGCTCACCTTTCGTGTTCGGGAGGTGCTTAAAATTGAGCAAAACCCGGATTTCAGCACCTCTCCAACGATGACACTTCTTTTCAACCAAAGATTGCAGGAAGCATTCAGGAAATTTTCTCAGGAAGATTGTAATGGCCAATGATGGAAACAGGGTATTTTCAGTGGTAATAGGCATTTGCAAACACTCATATCTTGATTTCTATTATTCTTTTGACTTCTCCGGTTTGTTTGGTCTTTTCTTTGCACATGAATTCATCCCTTCCGGAGATGTGATGTGAGGTCCCCAGATTGCACCAAACGGACCAACGTGGTGGAATCATCAAGGCTGGTTAGGAGTTTTCAGAAAGAGACAAGTTGATGGGTAAATTCCAAACCCATTTGAAATGTTCAGGGTTAAACCGGTGGTTTTTGGCACCATGGGTTGAACAGGTGGTTTTAGTCACCATCAGTTAAACAGGGTGTATTTGTCTTTTGGCACATCTGGAGGGAGGGGACTGCAGTCTGGTGGATGGGGTGTGTATCAATAATTCTTTAAACCCTTGTTATGAGGCAAGAATTGTCTTTAAACAACTGTTGCCATTAACTTCTGGCAGAAAAATCTCCATGACGGGTCGGTTTGGGACATCAAATCTGGATCAACGCTAAATCCGTGGTTGTTGGTTGGATTTTTGCAATTTACATCAATGGAAAACGATAGTCCCCAACCTCGCATCAGCGCTAATCCGCACTCGGTGTATCATCCGAAAAATGTATTATGCAAATTTTGACTTTTGAAACAACAAGCGGCTTAGTTAAGACAATCTGTGATCATTAGTTGCAAATATGATGCCATTCTTACCATATGACTTGCTTCTCTCTGCTTGGCAGTGTTTGTTTTTTGTCGGTCCACTTTTAGCTGGAGCTTTAACTCATTTATTCGTTGAGTGGTCACTGGTCACCCTATCTCTCAAAGCTGGGATCATGACTGCCGAAGTGGATTGGCGGAAACAGAAGTGCCTTAATGCCAGACCATCCCGCAACATTGTTTATGGCCAGAAAAATGCCAGCTGGACTTACACGAATAACTTCCCTGCGATTAGTAAAGGGTTCAAGCCATTTGGCGAAGCATTTCCGAAACACTATCAAGAGGTGCATATCTGCCAATCGTAAGCCATGCTGCCTTCTCTGATACCCTTTTAGCACTCATCCTGTGCAGATCTTTTAGAGGCTTGAATTGGCCATGAATGACTGTGCTGAAAGTGTCATTGTTTTTGCCAGACTGACGCAATGTGTGCAAATGTTATATTTTGATTGTCTTTGATCGACCTGTGAACAACTGCAATTGTTCGCTCGTCCGTGACCTTTTATAAATGAGAATGTTCCTTTCTTGTTAATCGTATTGCCACAATTCCTCATCAACAATTTGGCCCCTTACCAGAAACAGCGCCACATGCGGTGATTCATGTGATATGGTGATTCACGGAGGACCAAGGATCTGAGCCTCTTCTCCAAAAATACGTGTGGCATGAACAAAATTGCCAGGGATACTTGCAAAATCCGAAAATCACAAATGTTTTGTGTTCCAAATTTGGAGTTGACGATTGCAAATTGCAATTTGTCAGTTTGGCTTTTTCATTTTACACTCTGGAACAATTTTTTGCTTTCAGCAACCTGTCGTACGACTGCGGAGGCTGGAAATATCACCTTCAGTTGATGTGAGTTTTCAGTGTTGGATATTTTTTCGTTAATCATCTTCAGGGTTGGCACTGTATAGTGGAGACAAAATTTCTTCACCCAATGATGCAAGAAATGTTGGGATTTTGGCAAAATCTCAAGGAGAAAATTGAGCTCCTTTTTGCCAATGAGTTGCAATAGCGACGGCTTTTCAATCTTTGTTGAGCTTTTAAAGGATGCCTGTTTCAAATGTCACTTGCCACAGGAGACCGTTTTTCAAATTTTGAAGGGCCTTCAAAATTTGAAGTCCTTTCAGGGAGACTGTCGACTGTCCGATTGTTGAGACTGATAGGTTGCAGGATTAAAACCACATTGAAAAAATCTGGACCCCAATTACAACCAATTTACAACTCTCTGTGCTCTTCTTGCTTTGCAATGAGAACAAAAATGCATCCAGTTATAGTGAAGGCCAAAACTCTGTGATGTCAGAATTTGAGGCATTTTGGAATTTGTTTTTTTTTCAGTTCTTTTTTTTGTTTGCAAATTTGGAATATTAAAATTGAGGATAAAGTCCAAGCAAAGGACCTCCTTGTGTGAAATTCTGCAAGTATGTTGTGATTGCTTGTTGATGCTGGGAATCTGATGCACAAAAAAAATTGGCAGGGCTTTTCTGACCAATGCGTTGTTTAGACATATTTGAGTGATGTAAAAATGACTTTTGGTGTGTGGGAGAAGGGAGGATGCACCAACTTGCATTGAAGACATTTCATCAAAGTTGTTGAAGATGCATTTTCATTGAAAATATGCAGGCCAAACAGGCTTTTTTGCACATTTTTCTCGAAGATCTTTTGCCATTTCTGAAGCAATAACCATGTTCATTCCTGCCCTTTTCTTTTTTCTCGGCCATCTCCAACGGATGCTCCACTGCAATCTACAACACCACAGCAATCAACATCTTCGCCACCGGTGCAGAAGTCATTTTCACCACCAATGCAGGTGTCAACATCACCGCAGCATGCGACAACACCACCACTGCAGGAAAACCATCAAGTGTGAGTTTTGGAATCTCAAGCTTTAAAAATGTTGAGCAATGAAAAGCTTTCTTTCTTTCAGTAACCAGTGGTAAAAATTATTTGTTTGTGCCAGCATGCCGTTGACAGTATTGCGGCTATTGAAGGAAACTTGCTTTTACGACAGCGTAAAGCTTTGCTTTTACAATAGAATGAAGCATCACTTTTGCAAATTAAGGTTCCAATTTCACAACAGACGTGCCAGGTTTATGGAGCTTTGATAACAATTTATTTTGTTTCCCCGTTACGAGTAAAAAATGAATCTAGTACAATCATTTTAAGAAAGTTACAGGTCCTGTTCCAGAATAAAAGATAATTTATTTGATTTTTTTTTTGTAAAATTTATCTCATTTGCGGTCTCAAAGTAAAATTCAAATTCTACGAGTTGGCCCTCCTTGAGAAAGATAACCTGAATGTCCAGAAGCTCCCTGTCATGTGGTGAGAGCAATTTGATGTCTGTTTTAGTCTTTAAGTTGGGGGTGGCGGGGGTGTTGTCCAGTACAAGGTGAAGTATTTTTTGGAAAAAACATTTATGATGGAGATGTGACCACCAATTATGTCAGCATTAATTAAAAATTTCATTGGAGGGGCCGGGAGAACATTAATTTTTGCTGAAGTGATTCTGTCCTCCCTGAAAACGATTTTTTAGCAAATTTGTTAAAGGCGGTTTTGGCATTATTCTTTTTTCCTTTGAACTGCTTCTCAGCATCAATCTTGCCATCATCTGCTGCTGAGTTATCTCTTTTTGACGACACAAATTCTTTTTATCTTTTTCACTCAAACTCGGGTCTGGAATACGTGTACAACCCCAAAAGTGAAGACCACAAAATCCAAATCAAGGAACTCCTTCAGACGACAATCTGCCTGCGAATTCATTGCATCAGTTAAGGTTATAATGTGCAAAATTTGAGAAATTAGACTGCAGACTAGTGCAGACTACTGCATTAAAATGTTTTGCAGACTGCTGCATTAAAACTGTTCTGCAGACTACTCCATTAAAACTGTTCTGCAGACTACTGCATTAAAACTGTTCTGCAGACCATCGCATTAACCATTTGGGTGGGGGCGGGTAAAGACCTTTTCCTTTGTTGGAGGACACTGACAACATGCGAGTGTCAGGAAATCGTTTTAATGAAAAGTAAAACTTTTTTATTTTGAAAATGAAAAAGTCTGTTTTTGCATATGCTATTTCCTTCATCTGTCCACATTCATATCTGCCCTTTTTTTTTTCCTGTTTCTTGGCAGCAGTCAACTCCATCATCGGTGGTTGATTCAATGAGTTTTTTGCAGTCTTCTCCACCAACACAACCATCGAGACTTGAATTGGCATCTGCTGCCACATCTTTAACTCCAAGTTTTCAAACTCTTTCTGTCTTGACTGCCGGTATCAATAGTTCAAATTATCGCAGGGTTCATCATCTCAAATCAGCATTTAACCCCAGCAATGCCAAAAGCCTCTGCCAGGTGGCACAAAGTGTTCACTTTTCGGCATAAAAATTTAGTTCCGACAGTTTCAGGCCAAAGGTTTTTCTCCAAAAATACGTGTGGCATGAACAAAATTGCCAGGGATACTTGCAAAATCCGAAAATCACAAATGTTTTGTGTTCCAAATTTGGAGTTGACGATTGCAAATTGCAATTTGTCAGTTTGGCTTTTTCATTTTACACTCTGGAACAATTTTTTGCTTTCAGCAACCTGTCGTACGACTGCGGAGGCTGGAAATATCACCTTCAGTTGATGTGAGTTTTCAGTGTTGGATATTTTTTCGTTAATCATCTTCAGGGTTGGCACTGTATAGTGGAGACAAAATTTCTTCACCCAATGATGCAAGTTGATGATGTTGGGATTTTGGCAAAATCTCAAGGAGAAAATTGAGCTCCTTTTTGCCAATGAGTTGCAATAGCGACGGCTTTTCAATCTTTGTTGAGCTTTTAAAGGATGCCTGTTTCAAATGTCACTTGCCACAGGAGACCGTTTTTTCAAATTTTGAAGGGCCTTCAAAATTTGAAGTCCTTTCAGGGAGACTGTCGACTGTCCTATTGTTGAGACTGATAGGTTGCAGGATTAAAACCACATTGAAAAAATCTGGACCCCAATTACAACCAATTTACAACTCTCTATGCTCTTCTTGCTTTGCAATGAGAACAAAAATGCATCCAGTTATAGTGAAGGCCAAAACTCTGTGATGTCAGAATTTGAGGCATTTTGGAATTTGTTTTTTTTTTCAGTTCTTTTTTGTTTGCAAATTTGGAATATTAAAATTGAGGATAAAGTCCAAGCAAAGGACCTCCTTGTGTGAAATTCTGCAAGTATGTTGTGATTGCTTGTTGATGCTGGGAATCTGATGCACAAAAAAAAATTGGCAGGGCTTTTCTGACCAATGCGTTGTTTAGACATATTTGAGTGATGTAAAAATGACGTTTGGTGTGTGGGAGAAGGGAGGATGCACCAACTTGCATTGAAGACATTTCATCAAAGTTGTTGAAGATGCATTTTCATTGAAAATATGCAGGCCAAACAGGCTTTTTTGCACATTTTTCTCGAAGATCTTTTGCCATTTCTGAAGCAATAACCATGTTCATTCCTGCCCTTTTCTTTTTTCTCGGCCATCTCCAACGGATGCTCCACTGCAATCTACAACACCACAGCAATCAACATCTTCGCCACCGGTGCAGAAGTCATTTTCACCACCAATGCAGGTGTCAACATCACCGCAGCATGCGACAACACCACCACTGCAGGAAACACCATCAAGTGTGAGTTTTGGAATCTCAAGCTTTAAAAATGTTGAGCAATGAAAAGCTTTCTTTCTTTCAGTAACCAGTGGTAAAAATTATTTGTTTGTGCCAGCATGCCGTTGACAGTATTGCGGCTATTGAAGGAAACTTGCTTTTACGACAGCGTAAAGCTTTGCTTTTACAATAGAATGAAGCATCACTTTTGCAAATTAAGGTTCCAATTTCACAACAGACGTGCCAGGTTTATGGAGCTTTGATAACAATTTATTTCTGTTTCCCCGTTACGAGTAAAAAATGAATCTAGTACAATCATTTTAAGAAAGTCACAGGTCCTGTTCCAGAATAAAAGATAATTTATTTGATTTTTTTTTTTGTAAAATTTATCTCATTTGCGGTCTCAAAGTAAAATTCAAATTCTACGAGTTGGCCCTCCTTGAGAAAGATAACCTGAATGTCCAGAAGCTCCCTGTCATGTGGTGAGAGCAATTTGATGTCTGTTTTAGTCTTTAAGTTGGGGGTGGCGGGGGTGTTGTCCAGTACAAGGTGAAGTATTTTTTGGAAAAAACATTTATGATGGAGATGTGACCACCAATTGTGTCAGCATTAATTAAGGCATTTCATTGGAAGGGAGAAGATTAATTTTTGCTGAAGTGATTCTGTCCTCCCTGAAAACGATTTTTTAGCAAATTTGTTAAAGGCGGTTTTGGCATTATTCTTTTTTCCTTTGAACTGCTTCTCAGCATCAATCTTGCCATCATCTGCTGCTGAGTTATCTCTTTTTGACGACACAAATTCTTTTTATCTTTTTCACTCAAACTCGGGTCTGGAATACGTGTACAACCCCAAAAGTGAAGACCACAAAATCCAAATCAAGGAACTCCTTCAGACGACAATCTGCCTGCGAATTCATTGCATCAGTTAAGGTTATAATGTGCAAAATTTGAGAAATTAGACTGCAGACTAGTGCAGACTACTGCATTAAAACTGTTTTGCAGACTGCTGCATTAAAACTGTTCTGCAGACCATCGCATTAACCATTTGGGTGGGGGCGGGTAAAGACCTTTTCCTTTGTTGGAGGACACTGACAACATGCGAGTGTCAGGAAATCGTTCTAATGAAAAGTAAAACTTTTTTATTTTGAAAATGAAAAAGTCTGTTTTTGCATATGCTATTTCCTTCATCTGTCCACATTCATATCTGCCCTTTTTTTTTCCTGTTTCTTGGCAGCAGTCAACTCCATCATCGGTGGTTGATTCAATGAGTTTTTTACAGTCTTCTCCACCAACACAACCATCGAGACTTGAATTGGCATCTGCTGCCACATCTTTAACTCCAAGTTTTCAAAACTCTTTCGTCTTGACTGCCGGTATCAATAGTTCAAATTATCGCAGGGTTCATCATCTAAAATCAGCATTTAACCCCAGCAATGCCAAAAGCCTCTGCCAGGTGGCACAAAGTGTTCACTTTTCGGCATAAAAATTTAGTTCCGACAGTTTCAGGCCAAAGGTTTTTCTCCAAAAATACGTGTGGCATGAACAAAATTGCCAGGGATACTTGCAAAATCCGAAAATCACAAATGTTTTGTGTTCCAAATTTGGAGTTGACGATTGCAAATTGCAATTTGTCAGTTTGGCTTTTTCATTTTACACTCTGGAACAATTTTTTGCTTTCAGCAACCTGTCGTACGACTGCGGAGGCTGGAAATATCACCTTCAGTTGATGTGAGTTTTCAGTGTTGGATATTTTTTCGTTAATCATCTTCAGGGTTGGCACTGTATAGTGGAGACAAAATTTCTTCACCCAATGATGCAAGAAATGTTGGGATTTTGGCAAAATCTCAAGGAGAAAATTGAGCTCCTTTTTGCCAATGAGTTGCAATAGCGACGGCTTTTCAATCTTTGTTGAGCTTTTAAAGGATGCCTGTTTCAAATGTCACTTGCCACAGGAGACCGTTTTTCAAATTTTGAAGCATCGGAAATGAAACTCCCATCTCAAGAGTGCTGCAAACATGTTGCATAAATAACGTTGTGCAATGAGATTGGCAGAGTTCTCACTTTCTGGAAAAATGGAATTTTGTCCTTTCAGGGAGACTGTCGACTGTCCGATTGTTGAGACTGATAGGTTGCAGGATTAAAACCACATTGAAAAAATCTGGACCCCAATTACAACCAATTTACAACTCTCTGTGCTCTTCTTGCTTTGCAATGAGAACAAAAATGCATCCAGTTATAGTGAAGGCCAAAACTCTGTGATGTCAGAATTTGAGGCATTTTGGAATTTGTTTTTTTTTTCAGTTCTTTTTTGTTTGCAAATTTGGAATATTAAAATTGAGGATAAAGTCCAAGCAAAGGACCTCCTTGTGTGAAATTCTGCAAGTATGTTGTGATTGCTTGTTGATGCTGGGAATCTGATGCACAAAAAAAAATTGGCAGGGCTTTTCTGACCAATGCGTTGTTTAGACATAGGTATTTGAGTGATGTAAAAATGACTTTTGGTGTGTGGGAGAAGGGAGGATGCACCAACTTGCATTGAAGACATTTCATCAAAGTTGTTGAAGATGCATTTTCATTGAAAATATGCAGGCCAAACAGGCTTTTTTGCACATTTTTCTCGAAGATCTTTTGCCATTTCTGAGCAATAACCATGTTCATTCCTGCCCTTTTCTTTTTTCTCGGCCATCTCCAACGGATGCTCCACTGCAATCTACAACACCACAGCAATCAACATCTTCGCCACCGGTGCAGAAGTCATTTTCCCACCAAGGGTGTCAAATCACCGCAGCATGCGACAACACCACCACTGCAGGAAACACCATCATCAAGAGTGAGTTTTTGGAATCTCAAGCTTTAAAAATTTTGAGCAATGAAAAGCTTTCTTTCTTTCAGTAACCAGTGGTAAAAATTATTTGTTTGTGCCAGCATGCAGTTGACAGTATTGCGGCTATTGAAGGAAACTTGCTTTTACGACAGCGTAAAGCTTTGCTTTTACAATAGAATGAAGCATCACTTTTGCAAATTAAGGTTCCAATTTCACAACAGACGTGCCAGGTTTATGGAGCTTTGATAACAATTTATTTCTGTTTCCCCGTTACGAGTAAAAAATGAATCTAGTACAATCATTTTAAGAAAGTCACAGGTCCTGTTCCAGAATAAAAGATAATTTATTTGATTTTTTTTTTGTAAAATTTATCTCATTTGCGGTCTCAAAGTAAAATTCAAATTCTACGAGTTGGCCCTCCTTGAGAAAGATAACCTGAATGTCCAGAAGCTCCCTGTCATGTGGTGAGAGCAATTTGATGTCTGTTTTAGTCTTTAAGTTGGGGGTGGCGGGGGTGTTGTCCAGTACAAGGTGAAGTATTTTTTGGAAAAAAACATTTATGATGGAGATGTGACCACGAATTATGTCAGCATTAATTAAAACATTTCATTGGAGGGCCGGGAGAACATTAATTTTTGCTGAAGTGATTCTGTCCTCCCTGAAAACGATTTTTTAGCAAATTTGTTAAAGGCGGTTTTGGCATTATTCTTTTTTCCTTTGAACTGCTTCTCAGCATCAATCTTGCCATCATCTGCTGCTGAGTTATCTCTTTTTGACGACACAAATTCTTTTTATCTTTTTCACTCAAACTCGCGTCTGGAATACGTGTACAACCCCAAAAGTGAAGACCACAAAATCCAAATCAAGGAACTCCTTCAGACGACAATCTGCCTGCGAATTCATTGCATCAGTTAAGGTTATAATGTGCAAAATTTGAGAAATTAGACTGCAGACTAGTGCAGACTACTGCATTAAAACTGTTTTGCAGACTGCTGCATTAAAACTGTTCTGCAGACTACTCCATTAAAACTGTTCTGCAGACTACTGCATTAAAACTGTTCTGCAGACCATCGCATTAACCATTTGGGTGGGGGCGGGTAAAGACCTTTTCCTTTGTTGGAGGACACTGACAACATGCGAGTGTCAGGAAATCGTTTTAATGAAAAGTAAAACTTTTTTATTTTGAAAATGAAAAAGTCTGTTTTTGCATATGCTATTTCCTTCATCTGTCCACATTCATATCTGCCCTTTTTTTCCTGTTTCTTGGCAGCAGTCAACTCCATCATCGGTGGTTGATTCAATGAGTTTTTTGCAGTCTTCTCCACCAACACAACCATCGAGACTTGAATTGGCATCTGCTGCCACATCTTTAACTCCAAGTTTTCAAACTCTTTCTGTCTTGACTGCCGGTATCAATAGTTCAAATTATCGCAGGGTTCATCATCTAAAATCAGCATTTAACCGGTGCCTCCTATATATAAAGCCGACGCACGAAACCATATGACGTCATTCATTTTTGAAATAGAAGATGGAAGAAAAGAGGAAAAGACAATGGGAGTGAACGGCGGATCTCGGTGGCCAGCCCAAAGAAAGTTGATTTTCTCTTGAACCAGATGAAGGATTTTGACAGGAATTGTCACATCAGAAAGCTGAACAGTGTGCGATTTTAGACGTGTATAACAATTCCGAACTTTCGCTGCTAAAATTTGAAAAAAATTGAGGTACAAAAAGTGTCCAAGTTAAGATGTGATAAAATTCCGGGTTCCCGCCTCACATTTTCAAAGATTGCGCGATTTTTTCCGTTGTAACATGGTTTCCACCAGCGGAAGAGTTGTAGAGGAAGCTTTAAGCTTTCCAAAAATACCAAAATCATTGAATTTGGACCACATTTGACTATTTTATCAGGAGAGAACGCGACATGGAAACATCGTTTTGTTTTTGAGCGGGGAAAAGGCCGCGACTCCCACGGATTTCCAGGGAGCCGCGGCCTCTTCCCCGCTCAAGAACAAAACAACGCTGCCATGTCACACTGAAACTGGCCATTAAAGAGTGAAATGATGTTCAAATTAATGATTTTGGTATTTTTGGAAAGCTGAAAGCTTCCTCTACAACTCTTCCGCAAGTCGAAACCATGTTACAACGGAAAAAATCGCGCAATCTTTGAAAATGTGAGGCAGGAACCCGGATAAACATCGTTTTGTTTTTGAGCAGGGAAGAAGCCGCGACTCCCGCGGATTTCCAGGGAGCCGCGGCCTCTTCCCCGCTCAAGAACAAAACAACGCTGCCTTGTCACACTGAAACTGGTCTAAAATATTGAAATGATGTTCAAATTTAACGATTTTGGTATTTTTGGAAAGCTGAAAGCTTCCTCTACAACTCTTCCGCAAGTCGAAACCATGTTGCAACGGAAAAAATCGCGCAATCTTTGAAAATGTGAGGCAGGAACCCGTAATTTTGTTACATCTAAACTTGAGACACTTTTTTACCTGAAAGATTTAAAAATTTTACCAGCGAAAAGTTCGGGACTGTTATACACGTCTAAAATCGCACATTTTTCAGCTTTCCAGCACCAAAAAATCGATCAAAATCCGTGAATCGGTTCAAGAGAAATTTCATTTTCCGTGGCCGGCGCACCGCGACCCGCCGTTCACTGGCATCGTCTTTTCCTCTTCCCGTCCGTCTTCTATTTATTGATGACCGGTGAAACATTGTTTCTTTGAGGTGAAACGATTGTTTCTTTGAGGTAGGAGAATAGCTATTGTTATACCACCCTGGAATTCGAGAAGGGGTTGGTCTGTTGATATACCCTGGAATTTGAGAAGGGGTTCTATTGAGCTACTAACCTTGTGGGTATAGGCTTTTGGAGGCCCACTTTACTTGTTCTCATCATGTCGAATTCTCGAGGCAGAGGTCAGAGTCGAAAGAGCATGCCAAAGTTGTCTCCATCAGCTGCACCTGTAAAACAGCAAGTTGGTGCCAAGCATTCCACTGGGACTTCTGATGATGATCTTTCTCGGGAGCAACTGCTTCAGGCTGTCCATGAACTGAGGGACAGCGTGAAATTCATGGGTCAGAAGTACGATGACCTCTTGGATGCAGTCAATGGATACAAAGCTGAGATTGCATCATTGAAACAGGAAAACCTGGAGCTTCGCACCAGCGTTACCAATTTGCAAAATTACGTTCGACGGGAGAACGTTGAGATTAAGGGCATTCCAGCCCCAAGAAATGGAACTGTCCTCCAGGCTAACGATGTTCTCGCTGCAGTTGCCAAGGCTTGTGATGTTCCACTTGATATTGAAAGTGAGACCCATGCATGTCATTGGGTCCCTATCCCAGGAAAACGGGAGAAGAATCTTATCGTAAGATTCTGCAACCGAAGGAAGAAGGAGGCTTTGATCCAAGCCTGCAGGCGTCAACGTCCAACAGGCACATCTATTGGATTAAGATCAGACTCTCCTATCTTCGTAAATGAGCATCTGTGTCCGGCATCCAAAAAGCTTCTTGGTCAAGTGCAAGTCAAGAGAAGGGCTGCAGGCTGGAAATTTGCTTGGATCAAGAATGGCTCCATATTTGTCAGAAAGGTGGAGGGCCAGCCGGCATTGGTTATTTCATCAGTCGAGGACTTGTGCCAGATTGTTTAGAATTTTGTGTGTTGTCTGATTATCTCTTGACATTTCATTTTCATGATGCGTCCTCCTTTGCAGATTAATGATCCACTACTGGATCATTTTCATCCATCGTGTCATTGCTCTGCCATAAATATTGAAGATTTTCCGTTGGTTATGCCTGAGGATCTCTCTATCTTCCATTGTAATATCAGGAGTCTCAACAAAAACTTTGACTCTTTGGTTTCCCTGTTGAATAGGATAAATGGAAATTTCACAATACTTGGTCTCTCTGAAACTTGGTTACCAGCAGATCTTGGGGATTTTTTACCCTGTCTACCTGGTTACAACTTTGTGAGTAGCCCTCGTAATTCAGTGGTCACAGGACGTAACCATGGGGGAGTAGGTTTCTTTGTTAAGTCCAGTATACCTTTCATTGTACGGCATGATTTGTCAAGGAATTTTTCAGCTGTATCTTGCTGTGAGGCTTTATTTATTGAGCTTAGCACATCTGTGAATAGGGGAAGGAAAAAAACAGTTATTGGAATCTTATATAGATCTCCTTGTCATGATAATTATTTGAGCTTCTGCAATGCTTTAGATAATGCATTGTCTGTCTTGAATTTCGAAGACAAAAGTATTTTTCTGTGTGGGGACTTTAACATAAATGTTAACAATTCAGTGATATCTGAGCAGTTTCTGAATGATTTAAGTGCCAATGGTGTCAAATTATGCATAAACCTTCCAACGAGGGTGTCTGAAACAACCAGTACAGTTCTCGATCTCATAGCTACAAATGTTCTTGATGTAAAGCTTTCCACTTTTGTGCTCAATTCTGATTTGTCTGATCATTTTCCTGTAGTTCTTGTTTCTAAAACCCTTCTAGCTAAGAATCTTACTCCAGGTGGAATGTGCTATACATCTTTGGACTTCACGAAAATTGCAGAGAAAATTAAAATTCTTGACTGGCATGGCCTTGGTCTGTTTGATTGCACTGATGTTTCTTTAGCTGTTGAGCTCTTCATGGGAGTGCTTAATCAAATAATTTCTGATTGTACTTATACAAGGACGCACAGTGGAAAATATTTGATTAGGCGCCAGCCCTGGATCTCCTCTGGAATTCTTACTTCTATCAAACGCAAAGATAAATTATTTGCCATTTCTAAGAAAAACCCTCTGAGACAGGATTTGCGTGATCGGTACAGGCAGTATGCTGCTAGGTTAAAAATTATAACGAAAAAAGCTAAAGCAAAGTATTTTGAGAGGGAGTTTAATGATTGTTGTAGCGATTCTAGACGAAAATGGAAAGTAATTAATAAAGCTTTAAACAAATCTCACAATGGCGGTGCCAAGCCAACTTTATGTGATTCAAATGGTGATCAGTTCACCTGCAAGGAAAAAGCAAATGAATTTAATCAATATTTTGCTTCTGTTGGAGAATCATTGGCATCTAAGATTCAACCTACTAACTTTGATCCATGTTCTCTTATTTATCCTAATCTTAAATCTTTTTATTTGTTTCCTCCATCTGAGAATGAAATTTTGACAACATGTAATTCACTTAAGCACAAGACATCCACTGGGTTTGATAAGATTAGCAATTCAATTATCAAAAAATCTGCTTATTTTCTTGCTAAACCGATTTGTCATATTGCTGCACTTATGTTTCAAAGTGGTATTTTTCCAGATATTTTAAAGGTTGCACGAGTTATTCCATTATTTAAAGCAGGCGACCGAAATTTGGTGTCCAACTATAGGCCTATATCTCTCCTTCCAGTTATTAGCAAAGTTTTCGAACGTTTGCTTTTTAGCAGAATGATGAAATTTATTGACAAGTGTGAGCTTATTTCCAATCATCAATTTGGTTTTCAGAGGCAGAAATCTACTTCTTTGGCAGTCGCACATTTGAGTAGCTTCATCTCAAAGGCACTTGATAAAAGTCATTTTGCTGTTGCTGTGTTTTTAGATTTGCAAAAGGCATTCGATACTGTTAATCACAATATTTGCTCCGTAAACTGGAACTTTATGGTTTCAGGGGTATTTGTCATGACTTGCTGCGAAGTTATCTGAGCTCACGAGAACAGTTTGTTGACATCAATCTCAATTTGTCTGACTCATGTTCAGTTTCCTGTGGAGTTCCCCAAGGAAGCATTTTGGGGCCTTTGCTTTTTATACTCTATATCAACGATTTACCAAATTGTATGTCTCCGGAATCGCAGACTTTCCTTTTTGCTGACGACACTGCTGTTTGCAGAAGTGGTTCAAATCTGGACACTATAATTGCTGATCTGAATGCAGATCTGAAATTGTTGATGCAGTGGTTAGACACTAATAAGCTTTCCTTAAATATCCTCAAGACAAATTATATCGTCTTTCGGGATAGGAGAAAATTAATTCCTGATGGAGTTGAAAATATAGTTGTTAATAACATGGTGTTAACAAAAGTGAGCACTGTAAAATATCTAGGTTGTTGGTTTGATGAGTTTTTTACTTGGAATTGTCACGTTAACAGTGTTTTGAAAAAGACTTCCATGTTTGTCGGCTTGATGTTCAGAATTAATTTCCTACCCAGTAATGTTCTCAAGCAGTTTTATTACGCCTTTATATACCCGCACCTATCGTACTGCTTAGAATCATGGGGAGGCTTTTTAACTGCCCAAGATAAACTATCGTTGCTTAAAATGCAAAAAAGAGCAGTTAGAATCATTTCGCACACTGACTATTATGCTCACACTCAACCACTTTTTCTTGCACTGGGAATTTCACCTCTACATGCACTCTATTTAGACAGATTAGGGATGTGTATGTTTCGATTGGTGAGGGTCTTCTCCGAGGATTTCTTTGGAAATCGTAGTTTACAGAATCTGAACATAACGAGAGCAGGAACAAAGGGATGTTTGCTTTTGCCCCCAGCCAGGACACTATATGGTTTAAATACATTAGAATACAGAGGCTTGAGTCTTTGGAATGACCTGCCTCTCTCTATAAGAACACAAGAAAGTGAGAAAGGCTTTGGCAGATTGTTTAGAAAATTTTTGGAAGGTTATCAGTGTTGATTGTTGTTCAGTTTTGCCTGGTAGTGGTCTTTGCTTTTCTTTTTATGTTGTTTGTTTCACCTTATTCTTCTGTAGTTTTTTTTACTTATGTACCCTTTATAGGGGGATCTTCACTCGGCTGCGTTGCTTGCTGCCCAGATCCTCCTTGTACCTATTTGTGTCAATATACTCTGAAAATAATCAATAAAGTGAATCTTGAATCTGAATCAATTATTGCAACTGAAAACAGGTTTTCCCGTGAAACTTTGGAAGTTGCTTCATGGTCAGGGTTTCTCGAGATGGTAGCTGCTCCACTCTGTCCCGCTGTTTGTGGTCTAGTGGCATCACTTGCAGAGGTTGCGGCATCAACTAAGTGCATCTGTTCTATTGAGAACCTTGTAAAAAAAATTCATCATCTGTGATGGGCTAACAAAATATTCTGTGCACTTTTATTCCCGTTAGACGTGTTTGCAGGTGCAGACTTGTGTTCCAACGGGAGGCAAGAGTTGAGCTAACATTGCCTCTGTTCATGAACAGGGTGGACCACGATGTGCTGTATCTTCAGTTGGTCTGTCCAGCCATTTCTTTGGAATGCCGCAAGCCATTTCCAGGTGAGCTCAATCACTGAGTTAGGCAATCTTTCAATGTTTCAATTATTTTGTTGCTTTTATGGATTTAAGGCCCCGTCGCCACGCTCCATACGTACTTTGATCATCAACGTATAGGAGTGCCATTTCATTGAAAGGGCAAATCAATTGGTGTTTTATAGGAAGCTCGAGACATTTTCAATTTTAAATGTCACTTGCGCCAAATAAATGACCAACATCAAAATGTTTTTCTCATTTTTTTTTCTCCAGGTGTGTATTTGTGCCAGTGGTACTTTTCTCCATCGCAAAATCATTCCAACTTTGCTTCCAATTTGGTGAAAGTTTTTTCTTATTTTTTCTTCTTCACGGACATAACTGAAAAGGCTAAACCTGCCGCAAGTCATTTACGCTCTGACATGGAAAGGGAGAGTTATGGTGAAAAGGTGCCAATTTCGTTGTATTTTTGTCGTGGCATAAACACGCATTATCTTGCCTCCCAAATGTACGATCGGTGAAAAAAATATTGAAAAAGGGCAAAAAGTCACGTTTCGATTTTATTCGTGCTTATTCCCTTTTCACGTAGGCTCCCCTTCTCTTATTTCTTTTCAAGCATTTTCTGCATAGGCAGACCAGATTGACGCTCTAACTATCCTGAGAGTAGCTTTGAAAGGAAATTTTTGAAGTTTTCTTTGAACAACTGCCAAATTGAACCCAAAACATGTCATACATGATGCTGCATCATCTCTGGAAAACCAGAGGTCGGGTCCAAGCCCAGGAAAGGTAGTAAGTTTTTTTTTCTCAGGACTTGCATGAATGTATAATTGGGGCTAAAACTGTTTACCAGTTGCCAGAATGATGATCAAAGAATTCAGAGCTAATCCACTGAATTTCTATCTAAAATGATTACACATTCATATTTCTTCTGATTGACCTTTGGGGTCAATAATCTATCTAGACTTGCCTGTTCCTGATTTTTCTGGGTTTAATTTAATTTTCGAGTCAAGATATCGAAGTGGTTTTGCTTGTTGCTACTTTCAGGGTTCCTGTATTCTTACTGAAGGTGCCCATGCCGTTTGGTGCTACTGCATCAACTTTTTGAATGATAACCGCTGCCTTGATCAGCAAAATCGTGGACAAGGTTTGGCTTGATGCTCTCTATAACCAAATTAAATACAGAAAATGTTGGTTTGCCATTGCCTGTTGCTTCGAAATATGTGATGGACTTCAAATGCATTGAGAGTTTTAAGGTGCGAGTCCCTCTGAAAAGGTCAAATTTTCAAAAATTCTTGTGTTTTGGTTGATATTTTCACACAGCATTATGCTCCAATGTCTCTTCAATCCAGAACTTCACGCCACTTTCACAAAGTCCGTCTGGTTCAAAAGTTACTTGCATTTTACTGGACTGGCTACTTTTGAGATTTGCATGATCTCTGTTCCAGGCTGAAAAGAAGTTAAATTTCAAGGCCTTTTTTGTCGCTTCACTTTTTCTGCATGGTGGCCTTCTTTGTTTCATTTCTCAGCCAAAATATCCTGAAATTTGATAGATGAAGTGCTGAAATTTGGCATACTAGTTCAAAAAGGCCTGCAAAATTATTGCCTGTGGTGCCTGATTTTTGATTTTTTTATCGTGGCCTTAGTCGAGCGTTTTTGCTGTGGAAGTGCTGAAAAAGGTATCACCAATCTGACCAAAAAAATTTAAAAAATCTGGCTCTTAAGGTGATGTGAGCAACATTTTTCTGCAAAATGTGGGCCTTAGAGAGATCATTTCAAGCTTGAAAAGTGGACGAAATAAATCCACAAAATTGCATTTTTGAGTTACGAAAATTGCTGTAGGTAGGTGACTCCGGTAGTAATCATAGCAGACAGATTAAACTTTGCTCAGCCTTATCTGATCGGGTTTTTAAATGCAGGTCAAATTTCACCAAAATCAATTCATGAACAAATAAAAGTTATGGATTTGTGCAATGCACAGTTGTTTCCGGATCCCAAGTTGTTGGCATGTGAAACCATGACTCCTGTGCATGACCACGGTGAGGTTGTGGTTGCGTACAGGTGGTACTCGCTGCTAACTAGATGCAGTTGGCTTGTCCGACCACCTTGATGGTACATTGCTCCTCACTGCACTACGCTCACCATGCCTGAAGAAGGAACGACATTTTTGTTGCGAAACTGCAACAGCGCATTCAGCCAACAACTTAGGATCGGGAAACAACTGTACATTCCCATATCCACATTTTTGACCAAGGAAACCTGAACCAATTTGGCCCAAGGAAACCTGAACCACTTGGTTGAAAAAAAAAGTTCGTCACAAAGGTTCTCCCCAGTTACTTTTGTCACATTTGTGCCCATCGCTAGAGCACGTTGAAAATGGTGATAATTTTTGGAAAATTTCGCTCAAAAGTCGAAAAATTTCGTTATTTGGTGGTGGAAATAAAAAGGCTAGAACCTGTCAAAAACGTATTTTCGGTCATTTTGCAATGTGATTGCTTTGAATTTTGCAGGAACAATACATTGGAAAAATGATGTAAATAAACTGAAGAAGAGACTGAGAAAAGAGCAAAAGAAAGCTTTATTTTTTTCAATGTGTTTCAAAGTGTTTTTGTGCACTATGCTTGCCACTTGATTAAAAAAGGAAAAACACGTCGTTTTCGCATGTATGTCGTGAAAAAAGGAGATATTTCATGGAAATCAATGAATTTCGTGGAAATTTTCACATTTCGTGGAAAATCGCCCATTCACAATTGCCTTTCAATTGACTGATATGATAAAGAAATCACAAAAGATGGTTGAAATGGCTGATTTCGTTTTGGCGGTGACAATTCCTTATCACCATTTTCAGAGTGCTCTACCCATCGCCGTCATACATGTCGGATCTCTTTTAAAAGTTTCGTTGTTTTTTGCCCATGGTATAGGTCGATTTCTTTGTGGGCAATATACTTGCGGGATTCATCTCCACAACCGGACCATGTGAAATTTTATGTGGAATCATCTGCAATTTTTAACAAGAAAAAACATCTGCCCAGATAGAGGTGATGGTGGACTAGTCTTTTTTTTTTTTTTGTATTTTTCCACAAGTGGTGTGAAGCTCTCATATCATGCTGAAAGAATGAAGGGCAAAAATCACCAGAATGCATCTGCTTTCTCCAGCATTGTAATTTGGTAAATGACAAGCCATCACCTGTAAAGATTGCTGTTTTGTGTTTTGCTCTCACTTATCACAAGTTCAATGAATGATGCTTTAAAAATCTTTCGGGTCTGAATGGCCTTGTTGATCAAACTTCGTCTAAGACCTTTGAAAAAGTCTGTATCTGGATGTTTGATTTTCAATCGTACGAAGTTGCATATTCAATATATTATTTGCATGCTCCTCCCTTTGGACAATTTTATTTTTTTTATTGGCTTCCAGCAGATACACTCCCCCAACAATGGCACAATGTGGCTGAACCATTCGAAAATCAGGCCGGCCCATTCATCCTGGGTATTTTTGTGCCTTTTTTCATCTGAGCAGTCGAACGAAGGAGCGATTTTCTTGGTATGTATGAGTCTTGTGCATCAGCACTTGGCTTGTTTGTGATGCTGGCTCTCACTTGTTTCCTTGGTGTCTGGCTCTCACTTGTTTCCTTGGTGTAACTATTGAATTCAAATGTTGCAAACACCGATAAATGATAGAGGAAGATTTTTTCGGTGTGGTTCAGTAAAGCATAAAATTTCCGTCAAATACGCATCATTGTGGATTGCCTGAAAGTTCTGATCGAAACTTGGTTGACAGAGTTTTTTCCCTATTGGTGGACTTGCGATTTTCACGTCAAACTGTGTGTATGGTTTAACTTCATAAACGATGCATCTATTCGTTATTCGTGTTCCCCCTGGGAAAACATGGTAAATCATTTCCGGCCTGAGTCATCATAAACACCTGCCATCTTGGCTTCTCATGCGATGCTTTTCCCACGTGGAATGGTTTTCCCAGGGCACGTCGGGTGCCTTTTGTGGATCGGGTCACATTTGCAATTTTCATGAGGTAGGCTGGGTATTGACAGATTTTTACAAGTTGGTTTTTTGACTGCATCTCTGTGGTCATGGATATTTCCAGTTTCGGAACCAACACCACTTGCAAAATGTTTTCCACTCTGTTTGACATTGTTTTCTGCCTTCCTCCTGCATAACCATTGACCAACATTTTATTTGACACAGAGTTTCAAATCAGTTGGATCACTCTTACTTCAGTTACGACAGTGATAACCCTCACGACTCATGTGTTGTTTGCACCGGCAGTATCCATTTTCCTTTATTATTGCAGTAAAATTGTTCGGAAGCTTGAGGGGGGCATTGTAATGCAGGCTAGTGATGCTGGTATCCGGTACAATAAAAACAAGGACAAAAAACTAACTGGATCGATTTCGACGTCTGTAATTTAATAGGTATTCTTGCAATGATGATTAACTTTGATCATTCGCGGTTGTTCCCAAGCCTGCATGGATTTCCTAGAGGTCCTGCAGTCAATGAAGATGACAATATGCGTCTGAGCTACCCAATCGAATCATTATTTAAAAATTGAATGCTGGGTACTACTTGGCCTCAAATTTCCATGAGATAATGTTATTTTAGCTCACTGTTTTCTTTCTTTCTAAAACAGGAGGTGGGATGGGTTATCAGTCGCATCATCCAAGTTGTTTGGAAATCAATGAGGTTGGTAATGTTTGTGCAGATTTGATCCTCTATTGATCGGATTGGATTTGAGTTTTATTGATCTTTCTCACAAACTGTGGTTGCCAGCCAGGTCTCGGTACTCATATGAAATCCTTTATTGATCCGATTGCATTTGAGTTTTTTATGTTTCTCAAACTGTGGTTGCCAGCCAGGTCTCGGTACTCATATGAATCCTTTATTGATCCGATTGGATTTGAGTTTTGTTAATCTTTCTCAAACTGTGGTTGCCAGCCAGGTCTCGGTACTCATATGAAATGAGCAGCACTTAACTGCTTGCCTTTATTGATCCGATTGGATTTGAGTTTTGTTAATCTTTCTCAAACTGTGGTTGCCAGCCAGGTCTCGGTACTCATATGAATCCTTTATTGATCCGATTGGATTTGAGTTTTGTTAATCTTTCTCAAACTGTGGTTGCCAGCCAGGTCTCGGTACTCATATGAAATGAGCAGCACTTAACTGCTTGCCTTTATTGATCCGATTGGATTTGAGTTTTGTTAATCTTTCTCAAACTGTGGTTGCCAGCCAGGTCTCGGTACTCATATGAAATGAGCAGCACTTAACTGCTTGCCTTTATTGATCCGATTGGATTTGAGTTTTGTTAATCTTTCTCAAACTGTGGTTGCCAGCCAGGTCTCGGTACTCATATGAAATGAGCAGCACTTAACTGCTTGCCTTTATTGATCCGATTGGATTTGAGTTTTTGTTAATCTTTCTCAAACTGTGGTTGCCAGCCAGGTCTCGGTACTCATATGAAATGAGCAGCACTTAACTGCTTGCCTTTATTGATCCGATTGGATTTGAGTTTTGTTAATCTTTCTCAAACTGTGGTTGCCAGCCAGGTCTCGGTACTCATATGAATCCTTTATTGATCCGATCCGATTGGATTTGAGTTTTGTTAATCTTTCTCAAACTGTGGTTGCCAGCCAGGTCTCGGTACTCATATGAAATGAGCAGCACTTAACTGCTTGCCTTTATTGATCCGATTGGATTTGAGTTTTGTTAATCTTTCTCAAACTGTGGTTGCCAGCCAGGTCTCGGTACTCATATGAAATGAGCAGCACTTAACTGCTTGCCTTTATTGATCCGATTGGATTTGAGTTTTGTTAATCTTTCTCAAACTGTGGTTGCCAGCCAGGTCTCGGTACTCATATGAAATGAGCAGCACTTAACTGCTTGCCTTTATTGATCCGATTGGATTTGAGTTTTGTTAATCTTTCTCAAACTGTGGTTGCCAGCCAGGTCTCGGTACTCATATGAATCCTTTATTGATCCGATTGGATTTGAGTTTTGTTAATCTTTCTCAAACTGTGGTTGCCAGCCAGGTCTCGGTACTCATATGAAATGAGCAGCACTTAACTGCTTGCAAAACAGGCTCTTGTGTGTGCACATGACCCATCTTATTCATGGTGTCTGCAAACCTGGAATTGAAAATTGCCAGGGAATTTTGCCAGGCTGGAAAAGTCAGGTGATTTGTGAAAGTTCTCTGCAAAGTGAGGGATTTTTTTTTAGAAATTTCTCTTTCTCTGGCAAGGAAAGTCGTGTTACTTTTTCAGAACGGCTTGACTGGATTTCTTCACCTTATTTTCTTTCTATTGTTATGCAAGATTGGGGCATATTAAAATGAAGCCAAGTTGTGGTCCTTGTTTTGTTTTTCCGGGGTTTCTTTCTTTCTTTTTTTTTTTTTTGAAAACATTCAAGTATTCTGGCCATTAGATATACCGAGAGATGGAGGGCAATTTGTACCCAAAATGTCTGGTGAGGCAGCGCAAAGGAACCATCAGAAATTGGAATGGGGTTGTGGGCTTCTTTTTTTCTGATTTTGGTCTGCAAAAGAACCAGTGTCAAGTCAACCTCAAAAGAATTGGATGAACGTCGGTGGAAGTTATCGGAAAATCCGCATGGAAGGGCAGTGCATTTGTGACGGCAGAACGAAAACCGCAGTAAAATGTTAGGTTGCCATTTCTCAAAACTGTTACATATACAGCGTGTTCGGAAAATCATATCAGAAGCATATGAATGGATTTCTGGTGCATTTCTGAGTAAAAAATGTTCAACATTTTTTTTGCTCCGATGCTCCATTCTCAAAATACCCCTTACCCCCAGCCCTAAATCGGGTAGCCAAGGCATGGAGATGGGAACTTCCTTTCCAACTGGATTAATTTCCTTGGGAGTTGGGGGGAAACGAACAAATAACTGCTCTTTTGTTTTTTCGTCCAGGGCCTCGTTTCTGAAATAAACCCCCTGGAAAAGTGGAGCGGTGGAAGGGGTGAACAGGCAAAAGTTGTAAGTGGGGGACCAAAATTGACGGGAGATGTTCTCCACGGAATTTGCATCTTTTTTGTGTTCACTGGTGTTTTTGCTAATGTGGCATCAAAAATGAGATCCAATAAATCATGGGGATGAAATCCCCCAAGCTGTTTTGTCGCTTTCCAGCTCACCTGTTGCAAAAACACACCTGAACATAAATGGCAATTATTCTCATCCTCATGCCTTGGCTACCCCATTTGGGACTGGGGGTAAGGGGTATTTTGAGAATGGGACGTCGGAGCAAAATATTGCTGAAACATTTTTTTGCTCAGAAACGCACCAGATATCTATGCGTGTTCTGTCTGGTATCTGATTTTCCGAACACCCCGAAAATAGACCCAAGGTACTTTGTATATCAACTCTGGAATTTGTTGGCTAAGGTTGCATTCCCTTTGATGGATATTCTTTCTTTTTCATTCTTGCTTTCTCACTCCTGTGTTTTGTGGACACCTTCATTGTTTTTCGTATGAACTAATTCTCTGGTATTATTTCAAATTTTTACAGATGGCAGCTATCACACCTGCCAATTCAATAATGCTGGCTGTGTGCCAATGTGTGGATATTTTCATCAGGGTGGGCCATCATAGAAATGAACCGATGGCCTACTGAAAGCCATGGTAATCTTGTGAGGTGCAAACATAAATGTTTGGTGAGTTGTATCCCATGATTACAGCTCGTCTTGGTTTTATCTGGAGTGGCCATTCTCTTTCTTTAAACAGTTCCTGACATGATGACTTTTATCATTCACATGCTAGACTTTTGAGTCAAGATGAAACGAACCTTAAAAATCTGATTAGCGATCAATAATCTGCCATGCCATGCTGCTCAAATGCTGGACTTGAGCAAAGCAAGAGGCCTACTCAGGACATGCTGGACTTGAGCAAAAGCAAGAGGCCTACTCAGGTCATGTGACTGAAGAAAATGAATCTTCTAAGGGTTGTTACACTGTACGAGTACAAATAACCCTGGCAGAGCACATCATCAGATCTTGAAAGCACTCAAAAGCACGAGTACTAAACTACTCTGTACATTGGTGTCCACCGATCTGGAAGCCCTTTGGACAAAGCAGAAATTTTGCAAGGGTTTTTGGGAGAAAAGCAGAAAAATTGCAAAGCAAAAAAGATGTGTCGGACCGTGGGGAGTTCAAGTCGAGGTTTAATTTGCGCCGAGGCGTGAATGTGGTCCCCTGCCCCACCGTCCCGGAAAAATGTGAGGCAGGGGGTGAAATTTATTCCTCGGCGCAATTTAATCGTGACTTGAACTCCCCACGGTTAAAGACTAATAGGACATTAGGAAAAAGTATGCTGAAACTCTGTTTAAGTCATGAAAGACCATCCTGTACTTTTCACTCGTCACGCCACGGTTTTGCAGTTGACAGTGTCATTAATCAATAATTCAGTAGTTGTCAGGCATTGCTGCTCGGCCTCGGCACTTACTTCATGAAAAATTATTGTGATTTGGAATTTTTTGTGATTAGCGCGGATTGCGTGCATATTGACTATTTACGATTGACAATTTCGATGGTGCTTTTATGGTTTCATAGTTCGGTTGCTTTTCACCTAGAATAGTCCAAATTTGAGCAGAAAATTTCTTGTAGGACATCTTTTTCCACTCCACTGATGGTGTGGAAGCGGAAGTCCATCGAAACATTCCCCATTCAGCTACGGTCTGACGGATCTTTCGCAGTGAAACTTTGGAATGTCTCAGCTCTTCACGGTGAGTGTTTCTAAAGATTATGGCTGCTCAACTTTGTCCCACTGTGTGGTCTAGTGGAGTCACTTTGCACAGGGAGGCGTGTCACCTGATGTCAACAGATAGCCTACCACAAGATTCTGTTTAGAACCTTATTGTGAACAAACAAAACAACAAACTAAAGAAAATTGCATTTAAGCACCATTCCAGGGAAACTCAGCATCTTCCACTGATCAACATTTAACCCTTAACCACCCGAGGGGTGGTCCAACGGATCCACCCAATTTTATTTTCTCAATATTTTTTCCCCCCGGGCCCCGACGATCCTGGCCTCCCAGCTATGCCTCAGGGGGGATGGGTCTACCATGCCCTACAAGCCTAAAAAAATCCATCAACTAATTTGGGAAATATTGGCGAGTGGTCCATTGGACCACCCCTTGGTACTTTACGGAAATCAAAAATTTGGAAAATCCCAAGGGGTGGTCCATTGGACCACTTGCAGATATATCCAAGAGCAATGAAGTTGTGGGGTGCCACGGGGTCCAATACCATCCCATCACCCACATGGCATGCATAGGTTTCACATTTTGCCAACTTTGGTGCCAGTGGCGCTTGGTGGTCCATTGGACCACCCCTTGGGATGGTTAGGAGTCATAAAATAGGACAAACCCAAGGGGTGGTCCAACAGACCACCATGCATTTCATTGCTGTACTCAACCTTTTTACCAATTTTCTCTCTTACCTAGCATTGTTTTAGCTGCTCTGTGCATAAGTGTCTGATTAGGGACAGTTGTGATAATTATTTGGACAAACATCTGTTGTGCACCTTTTGATGATCGATAGTTATCGATAGCTAATTTTGGATAACCAAAAGTGGATCTGTTTCATGCTTGAAGTCTCAACTGTATCGATTTTGTACCCAAACAACTTTCTTTTTTGCCTGGTAAGTCCAAACTAAATAAAACTGAGGATTGGGAGAAAGGTGGTCCGTTGGACCACCCCTTGGGATTTTAGAAATTGTGGGGTGGTCCAACAGACCACCCCTTGGGCATAACTAACAATTCACACAACGTTGATTTTTTGTGAAGTGGTCAAAGTTCAAATTCCATATTGACCAATGCCAGGCTGTTTGTTAGCATTGGTTTCATAAGTGTGTTCAATGATTTGAACATTCAACATGTTATATAGAAATGATTAAGGAAACAAAAAAATAGCGGAAAAATGGAAAAAGTTTTGGTCAAATTTTCTGCTTTGGAGGGGAAGTAAAACCAAATCACGTAAAACAGAGGCGTCCATTCTAATTTTTCTCACATTCCATTATTTTATTGTCGTTTTGAATTCAATAGCATCAAGATATGTCAATATAATCAGAACTTATTATCGTTTGAAGTTTTTCCTAAAAAACGCAGCCGAAACCTGACCTTCGTGGCTATCGGATGGTAAAAATGTGGGAAGAAACCATCCTAGACTGGCCAAATTTTGCATGAGACATTAAAAATGATGCAGTTTGATGGGAAAAACCTTACTGGGCCCATTAACAGACGGGATCATGGGGTGGTCCGACGGACCACCCCTTGGGTTGTTCTGTAGGGTACGGACCCCTTGGGAGGTTAAGGGTTAAAACTTAGAGCTCAAGCCAAGCCTGGACGGTTAAGTCCTCCGGCAGAACTGTTGCCACCATTTTGTTTTTATTTCTAAAATAACAAAATATTGGATGCACTTTTTTGGTTGAACGTGTTTGCAGGTGTAGACTGTCTGTCCCAACCTTAACCAGATGCTGACTTGAGAAAACACTGCTGAATGCATCATCATTCATGAGCAGACCATGTTTTGCAGCAGGCCTATCTTCAGCTGGTGCTGAAGGATCTGTCCAGCTACTTCTTGGGGATAGAAAAAGAGCCTCAGATTCACCAAGCTTAAGTGGGTAAGCTTGATTGCTCTCAGATAGGCAATGTTTCATTGATTGTCTTGTTTCAAGGCCCTATCGCCACGCTCCATACGAACTTTGAT